>JANHFY010023233.1:0-11791 GCA_027560095.1 Chloroceryle inda
CAGTGAAAAAAAATTTCCTAATGTCCAGTTTAAACCTCCCCTGGTGCAGCTTGAGGCCATTACCTCTTGTTCTATCACTAGTTACTCGTGAGAAGAGACCAGCGCCTACATCTCTACAACCTCATTTCAGTTACTTCCAGCTTCAAGCATTCTGGATTTAGCAAAGTACTTAACCCTAATTCTAACTATAAATATGTATGTACTTCTGCAAAACTACTCCTTTGCTTATCATTAGGCATAAGTCAAGAAAGAAAGTGTGTTGCAAGATGCTCTGTTAAGAACTGAGTAGGAAAATATTATCATATGCTCTTCTGTTGCTGAGTATCTCTTCCCAAGAGAGAACCTCCTACATTCTTTGCACTAAGGTACTGGGACACTTATCAGACTTATTTTACAGTACTACTACTCCTACCCAATACACATGCAGAGTTTGACTACATGGGTGGCCTTACAGTAAGGGTTAGGTCTGTCAGTGGTAAAACACTGCAGTTAGATCAGAGCAGTTACTTTTATAAACTAAGACAACATAGAGAGCATGACTGGGTGTGTACAGTAGCAGGGATGCTGCTGCTGCATTGCTGAAACCGTTAGGCACCATAGAACAAGTAGCAGCCAAATATTTAATCCATTTAAATGTAAACAGCTGTAAGTACTCACATTGTTACACATCTCCCACTAAAATACCACTGAAATGACAGTGGAGTATTATTCCAGAAGTGTTAGCTGAAAGAAATGTCTGGAGCCTATCTAGTCCAGCCTTTTACTCAAGTAGGGTTATTAGCAACACGAGATCAAGACAGTCATGGCTTTGTCTAGGCAGGTCCTCCAAGGATGGATATTTCACCACTTGAGCTCCTTTTTTTAAGTGCTGAACTAATCTCCAAGGGAAAACTTTTCCCTACAAACACATTAACTAACTAGCTGTTTGTACAGCTAAAGAAATATGAACTAGTTGTGGATGGGGATGGGATAACAAGGAATATAGGGCAAGGCCTGCATTGCAGATCTGACCTTTTATCAGATGCAATGAGAAGGAAGCCTTGACAAAACAAGCAAGACAGTATGCCTCTTTGAAGATAGGGCAGAAGCAGGGGGCAGCAGGCAGTATTTAATAGCTTGCTCAAGCACTAGCTCTGTTTTTATGAGCCAGCTCTACTTCATCAAATTGTTTTCAGCAGAAGCCTGTTTCAGATGCAATGGAAAAAGCTACAGACAGAAACTTGTGAATAACTAATGTACAGAAATGCACAGCCGGAGCTGGCTCAAGGTTTCTCAGAGGCTGACAGCCTTTCATGACAGTCATGCCAACCTTCACAGCAACCTCCTTTTGACAGCAGCAACACCTAGTTGTCTCCCTAGATTTCTAGACATCTGGCACAAGAAAAATGAGCATCAGGACCACTGTTTTTACCATCTCCCAAGATCACTGTTGCTCTGGAAAAATCTGCAATTATTTCAATTACTTTCGCAATTACAGAAATAATTTAATTGGTAAAATTTATAATAGCTTGAGTCTAACAAATCAAATTCTGAGAAATATCAGATAAGGGCTAAACCAAGTATTTAAAAGCTGTATCAACTAGTATCCAGTGAAGGAAAAAGCAGCATTTCTCAGCTAAGAAAAAAAGTGCTCCAAAAGACAATACTGGGTGCAATATTAATCTAGAACAATACAGAAGCAATACTTCATTTTTCCTCTCACTACTAATTCTGTCAGACTTTTCTGGAAAAGTGAAAAGGTCAAGCACATATGATAATTTAACTTATGTTTCCCTTCATCACATCATATCAGAGTGAGGGAAGATTTACTTAATTTACAGTACTAACAATGTAATTAATATATTATGTCACTGGATCAAATTTTGTCCTCATTTCCAACAATGAATCAAGATAGACTTAGTGTATTATTAAGGGCAGAATTTGGAACATCTAAGTATCTGCCCTTTTATACTCATTGAAGAAGAGGAGCATTTCAGATCTGCACACCATCTGTAATTTTTGAAAGAGATGTTTTAAATATACTATCCTTAGCATTTTTTCCACATTTTGTATTTATGCACTAAAATGAGATGCTTAGTTATGTACAAACTAGACGCATACTTAAGAGAGGAGAGATTACATGGTTTATGAGCACCATTTGTTGGAGTAGTCATAGTTATGATACAACTTCGGTAGCTATGCATGCTTTCCTTGCCATTCGAAGCCTTCAATTCCTTAATTGCAGATCTTTGTCACTGGATTGCAATTTCATGGATATATCATTTAAGCATCATCCTACACAGTGCTCTGAAAGACAGGCAGACTAAATACTTGTCTTATTTGGGTCCTGCACTTCAGTCGGGTCCTGCACTTCAGTCAGATCCTGCACTTGGGTCACAACAACCCCAGGCAATGGAGGAGTGGCTGGAAAGCTGCCTGGAAGAAAAGGATCTGGGGGTGCTGGTGGACACCCGGCTGAACATAAGCCAGCTATGTGCCCAGGTGGCCAGGAAGGACAACAGCATCCTAGCCTGTATCAAAAATAGTGTGTCCAGCAGGAGTAGGGAAGAGATCATGCCCCTGTACTCGGCACTGCTGAGGCTGCAGCTTGAGTATTGTGTCCAGTTTTGGGAGCTGCAGTATAAGAAAGCCACTGAGGTGGTGGAGCGGGTCCAAAGAAGGTCAATGAAGCTGATGAGAGGTCTGGAGAACATGTCTTATGAGGAGCAGCTGAGGGAACTGGGATTGTTTAGTCTGGAGAAGAGGAGGCTGAGAGGACACCTTATTGCTCTCTACAGCTACTTGAAAGGAGGTTGTAGTGAGATGGGTGTTGGTCTCTTCTCCTTAATAACTAGCAATAGGACAAGAGGAAATGGGCTTAAGTTGAGCCAGGGGAGGTATAGTTCTGATTTTAGGAAAAATTTCTATATGGAAAGAGTGGTGAGGCATTGGAACAGACTGCCCAGGAAGGTGGTGGAATCACCATCCCTGGAGGTGTTAAAAAAAATGTGTAGATGTGGCCTGAGTCTTAAGAACTCTAAATCAATTTCAGAATGATGAAGGGTCATAAAAAAAACCCCACAGATGCTCTGAATGGATAATAATAAATCATAGATTTATATTTATACATGAAAATGAGATTAATGAAACTATGTATTAAATGAAAATAATCACGTAGATAATTTAAAAAGTATGGTTTTCCTTGTTAAAGCATACTACATGGAAAAAGACTCTAGGCAATATCATGCAGTGGACTAATTAGAAAAAGAAAGTAGGCCTTCTTACAAAAATCATGCTGTTTAATAGGGCCATGAAAGCAGTTCAAAAGTAGCAGGACACTGCAAGTTTTTGAGTCATATATCTTACACAAATGACAGGCACAAGAATTAAAAAAGCTTAGATTCTATCATAGTATCACACTGACGCTATCCATAAGAAAAAAGTAGGACATTTATAGACACTCTCTCACTTTGGTGCTCAAAATGTAATACTTTTTCACAGATCAAAGTTTATTTAAATTTTGCAGGGTGTCAAAAAATATCCATTGCCTGATTACCAAAGTACCCAAGTTAATTTATTCTCTTCCTTGATGAACCTGTCACATCACAGTGAGGAATAAAAATAAGAATTGTAAATTTCTTATTTTAAAGTCAGAACTAACACATTTTAAACCTTTTCATATTTCTATCACACATTCTGACAAAAATTGTACTTTCTTTTATGTGGAATAACTAAATATATTCTTGCTTTCTGGGAACGGAAGAGAAGGGAAAAGCATGGGAATAAAGCAGTTACACTTCTGGCTCATATTCAGCTGCTTGTCAGTCAACACCCCCAGGTCCCTTTCTGCCAAGCAGCTTTCCAGCCCCAAGCCTGTAGAGTTGCATCGGGTTGTTGTGACCCAAATGCAGGACTAGGCGCTTAGCCTTTTTTAATCCCATATGATTAGCCTCAGCTCATCTATCCAGACTGAGGAATGCAACTTGTGACCAGCTGCCAGCTGGATTTAACTGTGTTCACCACCATTGTTTGGGTCTGGCCATCCAGCCAGCATTTTACCCAGCAGAGCATAGAGTCGTCCAGGCCTAGGGCAGCCAGTTTTTCATGAGAATACTGTGGGAAACAGTGTCAAAGGCTGTACGGAATTCCAGGTAGACAACATCCACAGCCTTTCCCTCATCCACTAGGTGGGTCATCTTGTCATAGAAGGTGATCAGGTACATCAAGCAGGACCTGCCTTTCATGAACCCATGCTGACTGAGCCTGATCACCTAGTGGTCTTGTATATGGTGCTATTGGAATAGAGAAAAAAGCAATAGTGATATAAGCCGTGATGGACCACTTGGCTGTCTTTGACTGTGGTTCCTATTAAAGGTCTGGCAAGTCCAGCACGTCAGCATGACTTCATTCAGGCCATGATAGTCTACTTTTAGTCTCCATTCTCCATTAGACTTTCACACTGGCCATATGGGGCTGTTGAAAGGTGGGTGAGTTTTGCTGATCACCCCTTGACTCTCCAGTTGACAAAACAGCTTATAGAAAGGAAACAGGAAATCTCAGTTTGTGCAATATTGCTGCTGGTGCACTGTTGTGGTAGCAATTGGCACCTGTTGTTCTTCAGCCCTCAGCAACCCCAAAACCAAAGGCTCCTCTCAGAGACCAGGCAAGGTAGACAGCTGTTTAACTTTCTCCATCTCCAAGGCAGCTATACCAAAAATCTGCCGGTACTCTTTTGGATCCCTGAAATACCCTCTCCTGAGGTCGTCTATGCCAAGGATGCACAGTGCCTATGGGACAGGCACAATGGTGTGCTTTTGCCACTCCTTCCCAGTTAGACTCACTTTGATCTCCAATACAGTTAGCTGTTGGATCTGCCACACTGGAAATACAAATGGCCCTTTATAGCTTGATGGCATTAGGGTACATCATACACCGGTATCTATTAGAGCATTATACTCCTGTGAGTCTGACTTGCCAGGCCATCGGATCCACCCAGTCCAGTAAACCCGGTTGTCCCTTTCCTCCATCTGTGTGGAGGCAGGGGCCCTTTATTACTGGTCATAGGATTCTCCATTCGCTCCTTGTAATAAGACAGTAGACTTCCTTTCCATAGGATAAGGAATAAGAACAGCCCTTCCACTCTGTCTGGGGACCAATTAGGCACACACAGTACAGGAGGTTCCTGCAGTGCATTGATGATAACTTTCTGAAACAGGTGGTGGAGAAGCCAACAAGGAGTGGAGTTCTGCCGGACCTTGTAAAATAGACAAAGAAAGAAGTTCTGCTTGGGGATGTGAAGGCTGGGGGCAGACTTAGCTGCAGTGACCATGAGAGGGTGGAGTGTAGTATCATATGAGGAAGCATCAGGACAATAAGTAGGATTGCAACCCTGAGCTTCAGGAGAGCTAACTTTGGTCTCTTCAAAGACCTACTTCAAGGAATCCCATGGGTTAGGACTCTAGAAGGAAGGGGGATCCAAGAGAGCTGGTAAATATTCAAGCACAACTTCCTTCAAGTGTAAAAATGGTGCATCCCTTTGAGTAAGAAATCAATCAAAGGAGTCAAGAGACCTGAATGGATGAGCAAGGAGCTTCTGGAAAAACTCAAATGGAGGCAGGAAGTTTATAGTATGTGCAAAAAGGGACTGGCCACTTGGGTGGTGTAATGGTTTAAAAAGCAAAACAGCGAGGGACTCAAGTCAGAAATACAAAACAAGGGAAACGCAACGGTATAAAGAGACACCCTGAAACAGAGTCTGCATACAACCCAACACTGCCGGCTGGGGTGGTGGTAGCGGTCCTGGTGAAACAGTCCTCGTGCAGCAGTAGTCCCGCTGAAAGCAGCGATGCCGTGGAGAAAAGGTCTGGCGCTCTCCTCCTCTGGAGAAGACGGGCCGCCGCTCCAGGCAGGTCCGCGCAGCTCCCACGGGGGTCCGAGCAGGTTCCCGAAGGAGCCAAACAGGTCCGGAAATCGGGCGGGGCAGGACCCTCGTGCTGACCTCTGCCCCAGACCATCTCCAGGTGGCAGCACTCGGCTCCTTCCCCCAGGACCGAGCATCTCAAAACAGGTCCTGGGCAACTGCTACTGATGACTGGTTAACAGCCTGTGAGCAATGACATGGAGAGTATAGAATACACAGTTTTGCTTCTAGACACATAGCAATAAACTGGTCCCGGCCCCTCTAACTATGACAGGTGGAAAATAGGAACATTGCCAGAGTATGCAGGGATGCAATGAGGAAGGCTTAATGCCCTCTTGGAATTAAATGTGGCAAGGGATGTCAAGGACAGCAAGAAGGGCTTCTTCAAGTACATCACCAGGAGCAGGAAGATTAGGGAAAATGTGGGCCTGCTGCTGAATGAGGTGGATGCCCTGGTGACAGAGGATTCAGAAAAGACGGACTTACAGAATGCTGCCTTTGCTTCAATCTTTACTAAGACTGGCCTTCAGGAATCCCAGTCCCTGGAGTTGAGAAAAAGTCTGGTGAAGGAAGCATCTCCTTTGGTTGAGGAGGAACAGGTTAGAGATCATTTAGGCAGGGTAGATACCCAAAAATCATAGAATCCTAGAATCATGCAATCGTCAGAGTTGGAAGGGACCTTAAAGATCATCTCGTTCTAACCCCCCTGCCATGGGCAGGGACACCTCCCCCTGAAGATACGGGAAGGCCACAATAAGGTCTCCTTGGAGCCTTCTCTTTTCCAGACTGAACAGCCCCAACTCTCTCAGTCTGTCCTCACAGGAGAGGTGCTCCAGCCCTCTGTCATCCTCGTGGCCCTTCTTTGGACATGTTCCAGTCCGTCCATATCTTTCTTGTAATAGGGGCTGCAGAACTGGACGCAGTACTCCAGGTTGAGTCTCACGAGAGTGGAGTAGAGGGGAGAATCACCTCCCTCGACCTGCTGGCCATGCTTCTCTTGAAGGACATGATTGGCTTTCTGGGCTGCAAGTGCACACTGACGGCTCATGTTGAGCTTCCTGTCCACCAGTACCACCAAGGTATTTTTTTTCAGGGCTGCTCTCGAGCCAGTCACTGCCCAGCCTATATTGGTGCTTGGGATTGCCCCGACCCAGATCATAGAATCACAATGTTTTAGGCTGGAAGGGACCTCTAGAGGTCATCTGGTCCAACCTCCCTACACAAGTAGCGATATTTCTACCCAGGGCAGGTGGCTCAAAGCCCCATCAAGCCTGACCTTGAATGGCTCAGGAATGGGGCCTCCACCACCACCCTGGGCAGACCATTCCAGTGGTCCATCACCCTCAGATTAAAGAACTTTTTTCTAATATCCAGTCTAAACCTATCCTTTCCCAGCTTAGAACCATTGCTCCTTGTCCTATCATCCCAAATCCTTTGGACTAAACCTTCCCCCGCCTTCATGGGTAGCCCCCTTCAGGTACTGGAAGGTCACTATAAGGTCCCCCGGAGCCTTCTCATACAGCCCCAATGCCCTCAGCCTGTCTTCATACGAGAGATGCTCCATTCCCCTGATCATTTTGGTGGCCCTCCTCTGGACACATTCCCATATGTCTACATCCTTCTTGTGCTGGGGGCTCCAGAACTGGATGCAGTACTCCAGGTGAGGTCTCACCAGGGCGGAGTGGAGGGGCAGAATCCCCTCCCTTGATCTGCTGGCCACAGTTCTTTTGATGCAGCCCAGGATGTGATTGGCCTTCTGGGCTGCGATTGCACATTGATGGCTCATATCCAGTTTTTCATCCACCAGCACCCCCAAGTCCCTTTCCACAGGTGGAGGACCTTGCACTTGGTCTTGTTGAACTTCATGAAGTTGGCATGACCCCACCTCTCCAGCCTGTCCAGGTCCCTCTGGATGGCATCCCTTCCCTCCAGTGTGTCAGCCTCCGCACACAGGAGTGGTAGGGGTCCTCTATTACTGGTCATAGGATTCTCCATTCACTCCTTGTAATAAGACATTAGACTTCCTTTCCATAGGATCAGGAATAAGAACAGCTCTTCCACTCTGTCTGGGGAACTGCCCACTGGAGACCAGAGCAGCATTTTTCCTGGAAGAACCCACATGTTTGATTGTTTTACAATTCACACCCATGCCTCCAGGGTCGAGGTAAATTTTTCCATCCCGCTTCATGTCCTCTCTGTGGTCCCGCAGGTAAAATCACAGGGTGACCATGGTTTTATATATCCTTTCTCTTGAACAGAGGAACATTAGTCCTAGTAGCTGATATGCTAGTCCATACAGGTGGGGAGTAGGACCTATCCTCTTTTTTTTGCTGGATGTCACGGTTTAGGGTCAGGGCAGCCACTTAGACCTATAACAGATGCTCTCTGTTAACCCCCCTCCCTCCCCAAAGGGGAAGAGAAAGGGAATAAGGGACACTTAGCGATTAGAAAACTAGAACAGCTTGAATGTCAATTAAATTAACAATAATAAAATAGAATCTATACAAATATATACAAACTCAGTATGGAACCCAACCCCCCTGATGGTAATTACATCACCGTCACCACTGATGCTGTTTCAGCAGGCACTGGGAGAGTCCTAGACTGGGGCCCGCAGCAGACAGGAACTGTGTTCGGGACCTGGATTCTGGCACCTGCAGCCTTTCACTTTCTGCACCCCCCAATGTGGTGCACAAGATCCAGCAGTGGCCTTGGTCTGCACCCCAACCCTTGGCAGAAACTCTGACCATGGGGTGTTATCCCTGCCAGCAGCAGACGCTGCCTGGGAAAAAACAGGCTGCTGACTGCATCCAGTGCAGTGAGTTAGAGGAACTGAGCTGGAAGGGAAAATCACTGAACAGAATTAGTTCCGTTCTCACTCAAACCAGGACACTGGAATACCTGGCACTGTTTTTCACACTTTTCAGTTTCCACAGTTGAGATGCAGGACCATAGGGAAGAAGAGTGATTTTCTTCATATAGCCAGGATATTTTCAATATCCATATCATTAGTATGATTTTAAACTTTGAAGTTAAAATAAGAAAACATCTGGTTTTGGCATTTGTTGGCAACACTTTTCATGGAAGTTCTTGTTTCTGACAAGTTTCCTGATTTGTTTGCAAGAGTACATGTGTATAGCAACTGCAAGTGTATACTAAAGAGGCAGTTATGTCACAAAAATTAATTGCAGAGCTTGTGCATGCATGTATGTGGTGAAGTTTCTAAGGGCTTGCAATTTTATTTGGGTGTGCTTTTTTTTTTAGTTAGACCCTTATCCTAAAATCCCTCATGCATAGCTGTTATGTGCTTAAAATTTTTATGTGTGCACACGATTTGTTTGCCCACATGAGCAATGTATTTGTCAGTAGTTTAATTAGAAATGCAGTAGATGAGTGCTTAAAAGTCATGGTGAATTGGGTCTTTAATAAGTAATTATAGAAAGAAATAAATACAAATCTTCTTTTGCTGATAGTATTTCACTTTCTTCATCCAGAGCAGTCTGAATTTGGAGAGTCTCAAGATATTTCATGTAGACCTATCATTTTGTTGGGTGTCTTATAAATTGTCTTCATATATCTTTTTCTGGTTGCACATAAACCAGTGGAAGAGGTATCTCCATCCTGCTTCCCTGTTAGAGGTTATGGACTTTCCACACCCCAGTCTGTATCAATCAAACAAGATGTCTGAATTAGAACAATTTCCATAGCGTTTTTTTTCTATTCCAAATAATTTTCACAGAAACAGGTTAAGGAGACATTGCATAAGCGCAAGAACTAGCAGCTAGGGATGGACTGTAACTTTTGGAAAAAGGTGCAGTGAGAAGCAGCAGGAGTGGAGATTTGCCTGCATAGTCACAGTTGGAAAAGGTGTCTGATATTTTGATGTTTTTATTTAAAGTTGCTGCTTGTTCCAGAGTCAATAACATTGTGATTCCCATTACTATTCTCTATAATCCACTGTCATGATGCTGGGAATCCTCAGGTTCCAGGAAGCAATACACGGATTGAAACCATGGAATCATAGAATAGTTTGGGTTGGAAGGGATCTTTAAAGGTCATCTAGTCCACCCCCCCTGCAGTGAGCAGGAACATCTTCAACTAGAGCAGGTTTCTCAGAGCCCCATCCAACCTGACTTTGAATATTTCCAGGGATGGGGCATATATCACCTCTGCCAGTGTTTCTCATTGTAAAAAATTTCTTCCTTATACTACACTGAATCTACCATCTTTTAGTTTAAAACCATTACCCCTTGTTCTATTGCTACAGGCCCTGCTAAAAATTGTCCCCATCTTTCTTATAAACATCTTTCTTTAAGTATTGAAAAGCTGACATAAGGTCTTCCCAGAGCCTTCTCTTCTCCAAGCTGAACAACCCCAACTCTCTCAGCCTTTCTTCATAGAATTGTTCCACCCTCTGACATTTTTGTGGGCCTCCTCTGGACCATGTCCTCCTTGTGCTGAGAACTCCAGATTTGGACACAGTAGTCCATGTGGGGACCCACCAGAACGGAGTAGATGGGCAGAATCACCTCCCTTGACCTGCTGCCCACATTTTAAGCAGCTCAAGATACGGTTGTCTTTCTAGGCTGCTAGTGTGCATTGCAAGCTCATGTCCAGTTTTTCATCCACCAGTACCCCCAAGTCCTTCTCTGCAGGTGTTGCAGGAATGGAGTTATGCACTTCACTCACAAGAGGGAAGTAACAATATATTTATTGATACAAAGCAGAATTTCAACAAATCTTGAAACAGTAAATGTGACTTTAAGAAATTAATTAGATGGTGAGGTACACCTGATTATTTACTACACAGAAAACAAGATAAAGCAATAGTTTATCTTGTGAGATTATGTGTACAATTAAGCTTGAGTAAACCCTTAGTAAAGACCCCACTGAGTGTCCTCGAGAGTCATCCCTGCTCAAGGGGAGATCCTGGGGTGCAGCCAGCTGCCGTGCTCAAAGAGCTCTTGGGCTGCCTACTATTTATGGGGGAAAGATGATTGATTTATAATCATATTTTCCTATCAGTCTTACGCCTGAGGGTATTGTTCACGCTAGCCCATTGCTATGGTATTGTTATGTATTTCCACTGAAGCCAGATTAGCAGGGTGGGATCCTTACACCCAGATGCAATCATCCACCCTGATGCATTGTTATCACCAGAGGTAAGGTGAATGCGTGGTAAAAATGCACCATCACAGCAGGGCTGCTCTCAGTCCCTTCATCCACCAGCCAGTATTGATATTGCCCTGACCCCGGTGCAGGACCTTGCACTTGGTCTTGTTGAACCTCATGAGGTTCACATGGGTCCATTTCTCAAGCTTGTCCAGGTCCCTCTGAATGGCATCCTGTCCCTCAGATGTGTCAAATGCACCACTCAGCTTTGTGTCATCTGCACATTTGCTGAGGGAGCACTCAATCCCACTGTCTATGTCATTGATGAAAATATTAAACAGCACTCGTCGCAATACAGAACCCTGAGGGACACCACTTGTCACTGATCTCCATTGGGACATTGAGCAATTGACTGCTACCCTCAGAATGTGACCATCCAACCAGTTCTTTATCTGCCAAATAGTCCACCCATCAAATTCATATCTCTCTAATTTAGAGAGAAGGATGTTGTGGGGGACCGTAGTCCATACAGAAGTCCACATAAGACACATTCATAGCTCTTCCCTTGTCCGCTGATGTAGACCTTCCATCATAGAAGGACATTAGGTTGGTCAAGCAGGACTTGCCCTTGGTGAAGCCATGCTGGCTGACTTGAGCCCCCTCCCTGTACTCCATGTGCTTGTAACACTTTAGGGTCAGAGTGGCCCCTTAGAGCTATACCAGCCGCTCTCTGTTAACCCCCCTTCCTCCCCAAAGGGGAAGAGAAAGGGAATAAGGGAG
>JANHFY010023234.1:4802-21579 GCA_027560095.1 Chloroceryle inda
TTGTACAACTTATCAGCTCAAGGTCATGCTGTGTCTGTACCTTGCAAGGTTTGCTGCTGAGCTTAACAGCTTGCTTCTGATGATCCTTCCCTTAAAGGTACATGACCCTTGTCTGTTAGCCATTCTACAACAGTATTCAAAGTTTTAATAAACAAAATCCAATTTCCATAAGTTATGAGAATTAGACTGATTTTAAAAGTAAAGAAGAGGAATGACAAAAATTGACATTTTGAAATCTAAAGCCAGCCATAGAGATGACAAACTGTCCTTCCTCCTTCTTCCCCCTTTTCACTGATTATTTTTTTATCTCTAAATAATTTGTCTGTTAAAGTTATTACAGCACTAATCCTAGTTAGAAGTAGAAAGCAAACATACACTGTAAATACAATGGATGACATCATGCAGAATTCACAAAAAAGAGTGAAAAACCCCAGGTATTTGAATTATTTTCAATATTAACTAATTTAGATAGCTTGGCCCTAGTTGTCTAAGTGTAGGTAAATATTTATAGTTGTACCAGTGTATACAAATATCAACAATATATTTATGTACTTCATTCCAAATTTTCTTCAGTGGAGGATATTATTCCTTTTCAATTGCATTACAGTGCTCTGAATCTCTAAGTGGCTATTATCAATCATTAAATATTAACTGAGAAGCTATCTGGATAATTGTAGAATTTCTGCAGATATTAGCAATGGTGTAGCATCAACAAAATCACAGAGAGTAATGAAAAATTTATCTTTAAAAGAAGTCATGTGTTTTAAATTGGAGGAAAAAAAATGGTAATACCTTAGATGTCTGCAGGACCGTGAAGTTAAAAAATAAGGTGTTTAATAAGCAAGATCGGAATCAATAAATCATTTTCTCAATGAAAAAATTACTAGATCAAGGCCAAAATAAAAAAATATATACACAATAGACCAGTAATGCCTTAATATTTGAAATAAATGTTTACTTTCCAATATGATAATTCCTTGCTTATATTTTTATAGTTTCTCAGTGTTTCCCCACTTTTAATTTCATTTTTTACAAAATATTTTCCTTTTCCTTTTCTTTACTCCATTCTTCATATAATTTATAAAAGTCACTTCTTCTTCTTCTTGTTTAAAACTTTCTCAGTCATGATATTTAAGTAGGTAAAAAGCCATCCCAATAAAATTCATTCTTTCTGTAGTGTTATGATTCTCTGAAGAAATTGTCAACATATTTAGCAATAAATAGAGGCCAAATTTATAACACATGTTCTTGAGCTCTCTCACACCTGTCCTAATCATGACTTGCTTTTCCAGACAATCTAGCTGCTATCAAAGTCTTAACTTTTAATGAAGAGGCTATAATAAGCCTCAAATCATACAGTTTTTCCCAGGAAAGGGATTTTTTTTACTGTATAAAAAGGCAGAATAGCTTTCACTGAAATAAGAAGCGAAAGAGCAAAGTGGTGTTTCTCTACAAAGCTTGCCAACATAAAAAAACCATTTGTTGCTAAATGTCATGAAAACAAACTATGCAAATAAAAACAAAACCTGCAGACTACCTAAACTTCTGAAAGCATTCCATTAACAAGATGTTTGCAAGATTTCCACCAGAGGCTCCTATAAACCTGTTAAAAATTGAAAAAAAAAAAAAAAAGGAAAATTAAGGAAAATCTTAGAGGGTCTTCTAAACTTGCTAGCTACTTAACACAAAACAAAAAAAAGAGTAAATTCACTTGCATAATACCACAAATGAAAATATTTATAAGCCATTTTAATGTATATCAAATTGTAATTTGCTATTGAAATAGTATCTATTCACATGTCTTGGTCTATCATTTCCTTCTGTCTTTATACAGATGTAAATGACCTATTAAATAATACTGACATTCTTTGTAGAACAGTGGAAGATTGGAGCCCTGCAGCATCTAACAGAATGTAAGAAACATCTGCCTTTTATTCCTTTTTGTTAATCATACGATTTTTAGTTTCTTTCTACTAGAGTAAATCTTGTGTATCTTATCCATTAGCACCTGTCTTCCATTCCTCAGTTCTTGAGTTCCACAGTATCTTCAATTTATTTTATCATTATTCTCTTTTTGCTTCAAATCCTTTCTTTCCATCCTGCATTAGAGTATCTTCTTTTGATTAGATTTTTCCCACACTCCTCTACTAGTTCTCTTATCAAATGCCTTTTTTTTTTCCTGTGTGATGGAATTTTTATTTTTATTATTTTTGACAAGTTTAAATACTTGTCAGTAAATACAGGCATCTTTACATATTACTACTTGACCTATTGCTGCAGGCTTATCTCCAGACTAGTGCAAATTGTGCTACTGTTGTGTATGTTTTCTTCTGTGGTGAACAAGCATAACTTTTCTACATACTAGTCACATATTCTCTATGCAGATAACAGAATTATTTAGAAAAGTTTCATTTTAGGAAGTTCTCAAAATAAGAATCTAATTGTTGTACAATTCAATCTAGTGCAGGAGGCTGATATTTTGACGTCCAAGTTTAGATGCTAGATTCTATCACACTGAATCAAACCTTTGAATCAGTTGATGATGTGAAACTTTTTTAAGGAAGGTGTTGTACCTAAGGCCAACAGTTTACAAAAAAGCAGGAAACATTCAGTTGGAGGATGGTAAATAAGTGAGGACTTCTGCCTAACATTAGATTAGACTTTCAATCTGTTTGCTAGTATTTTCTGATCACAGCAAACAAAACCCACATGGAACCAGAATGATACTATTGATCATTGTGTGGATCCGTTTTAAATAACTAAAGGATATTATCCAATAATGCAAGACTATATTTCATAAAGAGATAGACTTATCTGACTAACAAAGAGAAGGTTCTGCCTGCTATAACTCAGTCACCAAGCCAAGCAGCCCTGGTGCCGACCCAATCCACAGTACAGTACACAGTGGGGATTCCTGAAAATCTCAGGGAACCAAGAGACCTGCCAGGACTCCACAGATCAGCAACAAAAACTGATGTAACCAGGGTGGTGCCAAGAGCAACTGCCAGCAAAGTCCTCCCACATCCATAAAAGTTTACCCTGGGTGCATGAGCAAACAAGAGCAATACGACTATGGGGGGGAAATAGGGTGTGCTGCATCAGTAAGGGCATGGTAGAGCACACAGAAAAAGGCTGCCAGCTTGATCAGGGAACAATGGTATCCACCTGGCAGAAAGGCATAGCATCTCTAATCTCAACACCTGCTACAACTGATGCAGATTCCCAGACAGAGTTCCAGGGGGAAGATGCAGCCCCCAGGTGTCACACTGCAGACTGCCTGGCTCTCACACCAGTACAGAATGGCAGCAGTGAGCACACCTGCTGGAGGTGTGCCCAGGTAGAGGAATTAGTGGCAGAGTTCAAGAAGAGGCATGTACCTTGAGGAGTGCCAAGGAGTGTGAGAGACTGACTGCTGGAATTGGATCTTACCATCCCTGGGACAAGGCAGACAGGATGCATAACATGGAGGATTCCCTGTCCTCTCTCTGCTCAGAAGAGCATAGTGACTTATGAGATAGGGGGAAATGGTGACAGGTTTCTGCCCAGTGCTGCAGGCATGTCACCTCCAATGACTGAGCTAAACATGAACCAACATTGTGAGAGTGAAGACCAGAAAGCCTACCATATCCTGGGCTGCATCAAAAGAAATGTGGTCAGCAAGGTGAGGGAAGTAATTTTCCCCCTCTACTCTGCTTTCATGAAACCTCACCTGGAGTACTGAGTCCAGCTCTTGAGCCCCCAACACAAGAAGGATGTGAACCTGTTGGAGCAGGTCCAGAGGAGGGCCACAAAAATGATCAGAGGGCTGGAGGACCTCTCCCATGAAGACATGTTGAAGCACTTGGGTTTTTTCAGCCTGGGGAAGAGAAGACTCTGGGGAGACTCTATTGTGGACTCCAGTATCTGAAGATGGCCTTCAAGAAAGCTGGGGAGGGACATTTACAAGGTTTTATAGTGATAGGATGAAGATTAATGGCTTCACACTGGAAGAGGGTAGATTAGGCCAATAAATTCTCCCCTCAGCCTCCTCTTCTACAAACTAAACAATCCCAATTCCCTCAGCCTCGCCTCACAGGACCTGTTTTCCAGACCCTTCACCAGGTTGGTTACCGTTCTAAGAACTGCCACCAGCAAGTCAATGTCTTTCTTGCAGTGAGGTCCCAGAACTGAATACAGTACTCAAGGTGTGTCCTCAACAGTACTGAGTACAGGGGCATGACCACTTCCCTTCTGCTGGCCATACTGATAAAAGCCAGGATGCTGTTGGCCTTCTCGGCCACCTGGGCACACCACTGGATCATATTCAGGCAGGTGTCAGCCAACACCTCCAGGTCCTTTTCCACCAGGCAGTTTTCCAGCCACTCTTCCCCAAGCCTGTAGCATTGCCTGGGGTTGTTGTGGCCCAAGTGCAGGACCTGGCACTTGACCTTGTTAAACGTCATACAACTAGCCTCAGCCCATCTATCCAACCTGTCTAAATCCCTTCCTACCCTGAAGCAGATCAACAGTCCCACACAATTCGGTGTTTTCTGCAAACTTGCTGAGGAAGCACTCAATCCTCTCATCCAGATCATTGATAAAGATATTGATCAAGACCGGCCCCAAAACTGAGACCTGGGGGATACCACTGGTGACCAACCACCAAGTGGATTTAATTCTGTTCACCACATCTCTGTGGGCTCAGCTGGCCCATCCAGTTTTGAACCCAGTGAAGAGTTCACTTGTCTATGTCATGACCCACCATCTTCTCTAGGACAATACTGTGGGAGATGGTGTCAAGGGCATTACTAAGGTCCAGGCAGACAACATCCCCAGCCTTTCCCCTTGTCCACTAGGTGGGTCATAGAAGGAGATCAGGTGGTCAAGAAGGACCTGCCTTTCTTGAACCCATGCTGTCTGGACCTGGCTATCCTGCACTTGCCATGTGAGCTTGCTCAAGATGAACCTCACTGTGATTTTTCTGAGTACCGAGGTCAGGCGGACAGGCCTGTAGTTCCCTGGATCCTCCTTCTGGCCCTTCCTTTAGATAAGTGTCACACTGACACGCCTGCAGTCATCTGGGACCTCCCCTGTTAGCCAAGACTGTTGATAAATGATGAAGAGAAGCTTGATGAGCTCCTCTGCCAGCTCCCTCAATATTCTTAAGGTGGACTCCATCTGGCCCCATGGACTTGTGAATGTCCAAGTGCCATAGCAGGTCATAAACTGCTTCCTCCTGGATTATGTGGGGGTTGTTCTGCTATCCATCCTATCTTCCAGCTCAGGAAGCTGAATACCCTGGGGGTAACTGGTGTGACTAACAAAGACTGAGGCAAAGGTGGCATTAAATATCTCAACCTTTTCCTCATCCTGGTTGTAGTGTTCCCCTCACATTCAATTAAGGATGGAGGTACTCCCTGGCTCTCTTATTACTGTAACTGTATTTGTATAAACTTTTTTTTTTGTCCCTTATGACAGTGACTGGATTGAACTCCAGCTGAATAATCCAATGAGATCCCTGCCCTCATCCTGAGGTGCCTGCCCCTTCTTCCAGAGGAGGTAAAGTCTCCTTTTTTTTCCTGAGTCCCAGCAAAATCTCACTGCTCAGGCCAGTCTCTTCCCTGCCATTTTGTCTTATGACACATGGGGACAACTGCTCCTGAGATTTTAAGATTTCCTTCTTGAATATCATCTGGCCTTTCTGGACTCCTTTACCCTTCAGGACCATCTCCCAAGGCACTCTCTCAACCAGTGTCCTGAACAGGCCGAAATCTACTCTCCAGAAGTCCATGGTGGAAATTTTGCTGATGCCCCTCCTTACTTTGCTATGGATCGAGAACGTAATCATTTTATGGTAGCTAAGTGTAAGACAGGCACTCATCACATCCCCCACGAGTCCTTCCTTGTTTGTGAACAGCAGATCTAGTGAGGCACCTCCCCTGGTAGGCTCACTTACTAGCTCTGTCAGGAAGTTCTCTTCCATACACTCAAGGAACCTCCTAGCCTGTCTCCTCTCTGCTGTATTTCCAGCAGATGTGTGGTAGGTTGAAGTCCCCCACCAGAATAAGGGATAACGATTGTGAACCCTCTGCCAGCCACTTGTAGAATGCTTCATCTGTCTCCTCACCCTGGTTGGGTGGTCCATAACAGACACCCAACAGGATATCCGCCTTATTTACCTTCAACTTCATTCTTACACATAAACACTTGACCTAATCATCACTATCAAGCTCTATACAGTCAAAACATTCCCTAACATATAGAGCCACCCAACCACCTCTCCTTCCCTGCCTATCCCTTCTGAAGAGCTTATAGCCACCCATTGCAGCACTCCAGTCATGAGAGTCATCCCACCATGTTTCTGTGATGGAAACTACATCATAGATTTCCTGCTTCAGGTGGGCTATCAGATTCACCCCTAACATTGCCATTCCACCCTCAGGCTCATCTCCAGTAGGTGTGGTTTTATCCCCTTCCCCCCCTTCAAATTCAGTCTCAAGTCTTCTCAATGAGCCCCACCAGCTCATGGCCAAGAATCCTCTTCCACCTTGTGAAGAGTTCTTCCCCATCTGTTGCCAGCAGGCCCAGTGTCATGCAAACATCCCCAGGATCTTAATGATCTTAAAGGTCTTTTCCACCTGATTCTATGATTCTTTATATGACTCAAATATTAATGTATATGTAATTGAAAAAGCTATACACAAGGCTATTTTAACACTAACAAGTATGCTGTTCAATGGGAGCAGACTTTTGATGAGATACCTTCATTTTAAGGACTTGACTTTCATGCTATACTCGTGTTGGCAGATTTATTTCAGCCTAGCTCTCATGTTGTTTCAAACACCAATTAGCAGCTGGAAGATGTTAAATATATTAAGGGACATTAAGAGCTGGGCTGCCTCCTCCAGCAACTCTGGACCAGGACTCCTTGTGCCTGGCCACTGCAGCCTTACCTAGTGCCCCAAGGACTGGAGTCTGCTCAGGCTGAGGGACACAGCAGCAGCTACTAGTTTGCAAGTTCAACTAGTAGTGAAGCTGAATACATGTCTGTCACAATCCGGTATTTCAGATACGTGGCCATTTTTTATCTTGCCAGGACAAAACAAAGATTACACGATGCCAGGTGCACAAATGGGCACTGGGGCTGGTGTGTGGTCCTACAAGAGATCAGGCAGAACCCCATTGCTTTCTAACACTCCTCACTGAAGTGGGAGGCTGGGAGCAGCTGGATTTTGCCTTCCTTCCCCTGGTATAAGCCACACAGCAGCTGCACCCTTATGTTGTCCAGCAGGACCTGTGAAAAGATTTAAAGGTGATCCCAAATGGTAAAATTAAGACACAAACAAGGTCAGATGTCATGTGTGTAACAAACTTTTATTAGAGTAACACAACAAAGTCCCTAGAGTGAATAGGACAGGGAAGAAAACAGACAGAAAAGAAAAGAGAAAGGAGAAATACAGAGGACAGCAAGTGATAGAATTGTTACAACCATGGTCCAGCGATGTCATTGGTGGGGAAGTGCTTCTCTGCATCCATAGTGTCCTAGATTTTTATACCGTTCTTGCCCACTGCACCCCCGCTTTCCTCCCTGTACAGGTCAGAAACCCTTTCTATCTTCTCCAGGCTCCTCCAAGATAGGAAGGAGGAATATGGTGCCAGGGATATGTCCTGCAGATAGTTGCAAAAGAGGAGGTTGAGACAATTGATGCTACAGGATTAGTTTCTCGCAGGGGAGGTTCAGTCCTAGGAGGTGACTTGAGACTGGCACTCTTTATGTTTTCCTGCTAAGTCGGTGGTTTTCAAGGCCTGGTTATCACTGGATAGTCTGCTCTCAGCATCTGCTATAGAACTCCTTTGTGTCCAACCTCAGCGTGTTCCACACTAAACTCCCCAGTTTTCAGGATGGGGTGGGGGGGAAGTAAAGCAGTTTGGTGGGTTGTTGAGACATCTTTTTAGTTCATCCACAAATCTTGTTTAACTCTTAGATGTCTCAAGACAGACAACAGAAGTCTTGAGTGCCTAAGTACATCACTTATCTCTTGGATTGCTCGAGACAAGCACTAGACATCCTGAATGTCATGATGTCTTACAGACACATGGACACACAGGCCATGTGTGACATGGCTGGTGACAAGGACTGCCACAAACAAGGCACTGCCATCAACAGCACCTATATATAGAACTCATAAAACCTAAGTGCAGCCAGCCATGTTTGCAGCATATGAACTCCAGATCTGGGCAAGATATAGACACCCCTGTAACAGCCAGCTATGACCCGTGTCCCTTCTACAGCTGTAGCCCCACTCACCCTTGTTCCTCAGAGTATATGGTTTTCAGGAAATGTACTGCTCCTGCCTCAGTGAGTAGCAGCAAAGACCCCTACTTGCTGCACTAGCTGACACCACCAAAGGCCAGGGGCACCTACATCATAGAATCATAGAATGGTAGAGTTTGGAAGGCATGTCTGAAGATCATCGAGTCTAACCTCCTGCCAGATCAGGATCACACAGGGCAAGCCACGCAGGAACAGATCCAGGTGAGTTTTGGAAGTCTCTAGAGAAGGAGACTCCACAACCTCCCTGGGCAGCCTGTTCCAGTGCTCTGTCACTCTCACAGTGAAGAAGTTTTTCCTTGTGTTGATGTAGAACCTCCTGGATTCCAGTTTGTGACCATTGCTCCTCATCCTACCACAGAGCACCACTGAAAAGAGACTGTCCCCTTCTACTTAACAACCACCTTTCAGATATTTGTAAAAAAAATAAGATCCCCTCTCAGTCTTCTCAAGACTAAACAGCCACAGGGCTCTCAGCCTTTTCTCATAAGAGAGATGTTCCAGTCCCTTAATCATCCTCATATCTCTCCATTGGACTCTATAGTATTTTCCTGTCTTAGACCAGAACTGGGCACAATACTCCAGGTATGGTCTCACTAGGGCAGAGTAGAGGAGGAGGAGGAGGAGGAAAACCTCCCTCGACCTTCTGGATACACTCTTCTTTATGCACCCCAGGAGACCATTGGTCTTCTTGGCCACAAGGGCACATTGCTGTCCCATGAATAACTTTTTGTCCACCATGACTCGCAGGTCCTTCTCTGTGGAGCTGCTTTCCATCAGGTCAACACCTAACTTGGCATGGTGTACTCCTCCACAGGTGTAGGACTTGTTGAACTTCATTAGGTTCTCCTTTGCCCAGATCTTCAATCTGTACAGATCTCACTTAATAACAGCACAGCCTTCCGGTGTGTCAGCTACTCCTTTCAGTTTTGTATCATATCCCTAATCTGTATCCAGCAGTTAGTACTCAATCCATTCACACAAATCCCACCAGTACCTGGCATTCAGTCCTTGCAGCATTTACAGACATGGGATAGAGAGTGAGATTACACAGGTACACAGTTGAGGAAATTATTTAGAAGATAGGACAGACTGCAGTGATCAGATGGAGGGCTCAGCCAGAAGAATGTTTTATATGTAACCAGCCCCTTTTATACCAGTTCTCATCTAATACTCTTTTCCTCCTCACTCTCTCTACCCATGGGTTTGCACAGCTCTGTTGATTTCCTCACTCCCTCAAAACAGGGTGTCCAGGATCACCTCTGGCTTACAATCTTACTAGTTGCAATTCCATGTTGATCTTCCTGGAAGTGAAACTTGCAGTTTCTTGATAGTCTATCAATTACTGTAAGCAGTAAGGTTTGTTTGTTGTCATTGTATCCATGTTTGTTTTGTCATAAGGGTATGTGAAAATATATCTTGTAAAAGACCTGAATAACCTTGTTCAACCTCATAGATGAGCTGGCCTTGAGCATGAGGTTCCTTCCAACCTCAATTTTCTTGGGATCTCTACAGAAAAATAGAATGAACAAGAGTAATTTATTAATATGTTTAATTAGCTGCCTAATGACACCCTTAATTTAAGGCATCACTGTGTTTTGCTCTGGTTTGTATATATTAAGGGTAAGGTTACTTCATGGTGGAGTTTAGAAGTTTTGGAAAAAAAGAACTAATGCAAATGCTGCCAGTACACAGAACCCTCTTCCGAAAATAACAGAAACGTCACAAGCGGCAAACATTAGCCACAGAAGAACTAGTTACTAGTGTTAGACAGTACCTTAGATCAGCAGGTGGGCAAGTGCCTTATTGTGATGAAAATATGATATTAAATGTGTTCAAATAAATCAATACACATGCATATGTAAATATAGATAGAATATTGATAAATAATAATAATAGACTCTTCAAAGAAAGGGTATTGATGGATTAGTGCACAGAGTATTAACAGTTAGGAACATTCAAAAGGGATGCAAAGTAAGTTGGGTGGTTATTTTTTAATGAAAAAGTTATATCTGTTATTTATGGTCGGACAACAGTAAGGCTTTGTCTGTGTGGACTTTTACAGAAAAGACTTAATAGTTAGCCAAGCTGTGTATTGGTTCTCTCACAGAGTAAGGTTAGATTACTTTTGTTACAGGAGTGAAATGAAACAAATTAGGGAGATGATACCTCCTGTGTCTTTGCCTGAAGAGTTCAATACTAGATAATTCATTCTAAGTATGTCATAGTACTGAAAAGGATGCATGTAACTGATTTTCTTCTCTGTCTTACAAAACCTGGAAGATATATTTTGTTTCCTTGAATTTTTTCAAAATGGTAATGAATAAAATGTCATGTGTCTTCTTCTGCTAGGTTAGACCTGAGCCATGTTGTCAGGTATATTATATATATATTTCTCTATGTGTTTGGACTTAGGTGTTTATTTTTGCATGACTATATTTAGTTTCATCCCAAGAAAGATCTTTCAGCATATTACTGGAAGATACGTTCCTTGTACTAGTTTTTTTTATTAGGTTCAGAAGATCTTACAAGATCACCCCAGTCAAGTAAACAGTCTTTGAGTAAGTATTGAAGGTCTAGTGCTGGTATCAGCCATATTGAATCAAATATTGGAATTATATTGAATAGCAGCTATTATGACCGATTTTTAAGCTTCTTTCACAATTGACTTGAAGTATATTAATTTCTTGTGACAGTTGTATGTGTTGGTCCTGACTGACAATAGTATTGACATATTATTATCTGTATAGGTTAGAGAAGTAGCTTAATTATAAGAATAAAGACATAATATGAGCATAAAAACCTGACAATCAATCACTGTAAAAGTTGTGATGGTGAGAAGAACCTCTGAGACGGGCAGAATTTGACTTCCAGTGGTAGCAACAAAGGTCAGCTGCTGGGATCCAAATGAATATGAACAGGTCAGTCAGAAACTGGTTATTGTCTACCCAGTCCCATAAGTATCAGTGTCCAGAGTGGAGAGAAAGAATCAAAAGACGTCCTAGGGACTCCACAGGCTCTGGTATCCCACAAGGCATAAACTAGTATGCCCATCCACCCAATTTTCTTGATAAACCAGGACATTGGTCTTGCAGGAAGTCAAGCAATTCATAAAACTGCATAGCTCTACAATTTAAGGGTTTGAGTGTCTGAGCCTATTTAGCCTCTGCACACTCATTTGGTCTTAAACTTTAACACTGCTTTGAACAGATGTAATAATTTCCTGATTTTCATGTCTAATTTATATATAAAAAAAAACCCCAACTGATAATACCATTTACCAAAAGTTACCACTTAATATTATCTAGAATTTCCTCTTCATTTTCATTGTGGAATATGAGAAATCTTCAGGATGTTCTAAGACATCTGGACCATTGTCTATGAAAAGAGAATATTACACTTCAGAAATGGCATTGTTGTGGAAATAAAAATAACATAGAGAAACTGAGGATTTAGGATAAAAGAAAAAAAGTAAAATTCCATGCAATGCTTTAATATAATGCACAGTTTAGCGGAGAAACAGGCTATTGTTCTTGCACCTTTCTTCAATAACTAGCATGGAGGCCAAACTGTTTATATGCTCTCTTTAGCTTTGACTATTGCTCTTATTGTACAACATCTTAATAAATAACTAAAGGAAATTAGTTTGATGAAAAAAAGATGATGTTTACATCCAGTGCAAATGCCTTTAAGACAGTAATTTGAGCTAACTTATTGTGCTGTCTTAACATCAGAGAAAGTGGTCCAAGTCTATGTAAAGTAAATTTACATTCAAAATTTAAAGTATATAAAGGATCCTAATGAAGATAAGGACTGCTCAATTTTTGTGACCATATCTGCTAGGGATACCTTAAGTCTACAAGGGAACAGCACCTCTCCTTACCTGTGCCCATCCTGCCTATGAAATTTTAACATTCCAGTCATCAGAGTTATCTCACCAATTTTCTCTCATTCTATTTACATCAGAACACCTCTATGGGTTCATCCACTATTTTCTGTCTTCTTTCTTCCATGTTATGCATGACCTTTAGTGTTGACAGCATTGTTAATATTATGGTAGATAATGTTGGGCTGACAACATTGTTAATAATCTAATAGATAAAAAGCCAGTAGAATTTTTTGGGGGGGAAGAATAATTTTTTTAAATACTTAATTAATACCTTGGAACCAATCTTTTTTGGGAACAGTGTCTTCACTATGATATCAGCTTTTGTTGGATGGTACTGTTACCTTCAGGAGGAATTACCCAACTGAACAGGTTGTTTAATCCTGATGATTAAGCTATGAATCTCATGTCTTAAGTCTGCTAAAAATGGCTGAAAACGTGGTTCTTCCTCTTCCACCAGCAGAGTATGAATATAACTTACTGTTGAAAAAGGAAATCTATTCTCAGACCCAGAAATGTAGGAGTAGCCTAACTCCAAAAAAACAACTTCATCCTTTTGGGGTGGACAGCTCTTCTGTTATTGCTGTTCATTCTTGGAAATCTCCTCTTAATACATATGAATTAACACTTTTGCCTCTCTCTCCAGTCTTCCAAACCTTTATTCTTTAGAAGCCTCATGTGTTCACAGAACAAAAGATAAGTAAGACAGGGAAATGTGGACTACAGTCTTCACAAACTCAGTTCAGATCTTGGACTGTTATCCATAGCCAAGATACTTATCTGTGAGTGTCTGAAACAGCTGAACTCTGAGGAATTTCTAACAGGAGACATGTCCCACATGATGCTTGGCTTACTCATTCTTGCTCTGTAAGTATCATTTTCTTCCTTTTCAAAGACTCCTGAAGACCACTGGTTGTAAAAAACTTTGCCTAGCTGAACCCTCCTTAGAGCACAGTAGTAAGACAAACAAAGGATTAAGCAATGCCAACAGAAAGTAAGTAATTTTAACTTATTTCTGGTTTCAACATAGAGAAGTAAACTTGCAAAATTACCAGAAGGATGTGTAGATAACAAGGGGGTAAAAATCTCTAGCTGCAGACAAAAAGGAAAATGGAACATGATATAGAAAAAATGTAAGAATTTTTCTTCATGTGTTACAGGAAGAATTTACTTGTTAAAAAATACAATTATACAGCCAGCTATAGGGACGCGACGGTCATTTTGATTATTTTTATATTAATAATGTATTTCAGGATAAACTCCAAAATTTCACTGTCAAAAAAAAATCTGTCATTTTAGTACTACATACAGGAAAGCCGGTGAAATACAAAAAACTCCAGGAGGCTAGCAGATCAATGATCTGTATAGCAATTATGCTGAAGAGTTTCTCAAAACACTCAAAGCAGCTTTGTATTCATGCTAAACAGCGAAACTGAACCAGGTAAACAAATCAGCCAATTCACAGTATCCTTGATCAGACAGAACTCTTTGAAGATTGAAAAGTGACTACTCTACTATTTTCTCAATAATAATTTATTAAAAAGCTACATTGGCTTGCTTCTCTGTGTGTCTCCTAGAATAAATACCACAATCAAAAGTGGTATGATGAATGCACAGATTTTTGACACTATACAGAATGTTCCACCTTCCCATTAGGATGTCAGAAATAAATCAGAAGGGAAGATTACAGTAGAGACCTAGTAGCATGGAAGAAAAAAGAAGCTGTTCCACACAGTGATTTTTGTGGTCAGTATTTCCTAACAAGTGAAGAAAGCCCAAGATTATATGAGGAAACAGCAAGTTCTATTAAACTGGTTTTTCTTCTCATCCTCCCTATGGTTTCTGCTTTTCTTCCACATGATAATTCATCCAGGATAACTTCAAATCAATTTTCAAATGAAACTCCTCTCACACTTTTCGTTTGTAGACTTTTTTTCTTCTAGTGAAGTTTTCAGATGAAGCCTCCAAAATTCCTCCAAGATGTTTATTAATTCTCTAAATTCCCCCTTAAAAAAAAAAAAAAATCCAAAATTATTAATTACCAGCAATTAATGAGTAATAACTGTACCATAAATGGAGATTGTGTATATGTATGCTCTATATTTTAGCACTATGGTGAGCAGGTGATTGTGGTAGAATTAAGATTCTTTTGCCTGAATTTAGTGAGTGAATATAAATCAAACCAAATGAAAAGGAAAACCATGTTTGAATAGACTGCTAAGACCCTGATTGCTAAGAACAACTACTGGAAGTTTGGAATTTTTTCTGCAATCAATTTCTAAATTCTAAGAGCATTTCCATTATGTGAGTTTTCCTCATCTCTCCCTACCTTCCCACTCTGCACCCTCCCCCTGAAAAAAATTTCAAAAGTTAATAATGTAATATCATATTTTGGTAAAAAAATCCAAGATGTGCCCCACAATGTCAAAACACCTCCCTGTACTTTCCCACCAGACTCCTCTTGTTGAATAAAAGCATCTTATAAGCACTCATCAGACTAATGATTCTAGACCCAGTCAGGATAATGGAATTCAGGCAGGACAGTTAACCACATTTCACTGAACCTGCAAGTCTGTCAGTTTTTGTCCTTCGGGGGGGTGAATCACAAAATGAGTCTACCCCAGAACTTGTCTGCCAAGCCAAAGATCCTCATCTCCACATCAGATAGAACTTCGGTAGCTGTTTATTGAAATGGACATTTCACAGGATCATAGAATCATAGAATGGGTTGAATTGGAAAGGACTGTAAAGAACATTTAGATCCAATCCCCCTACCATGAGCAGGGGTACTTTCTACTAGATCAGATTGGTCAAAGCCCCATCAGCCTGACCTTGAACACTTCCAGGGATGGGACATCCACAGTCTCTCTGGGCAACCTACTCCATTACCTCACCACCCTCAGAATAAAGAATTTCTTCCTTGCATCTAATCTAAATCTACTCTCTTTCAGTTTAAAGCCATGAATCCTGGCATTATCACTACATACCCTTGAAAAACTTGTGCATATTTTCCCCAAATAAAGTTTCATAGGAAAAATAACAAGTAGCTGATCTGTTTGAAAAAGTTGTCAGTGCAGGATAAACTCACTACAAAGAGAGCAGAGTTGAAAAAGTGAGGCAATTTTTTTGGAGAATTTGAAGAATTTGTTACATGGAATTAAATTTACTGAATTTTTTGTCTAAGCAAGTTAATTCTACCCATACTACCATATGGGAACAAAGTGCCTAGAGATAATTGAGATTTGTATGCTAAACAGTTGTAATTTCAAAACTATTGGTCTTTAACACTTTAGTTCATAGTAGCTGAAGATGATCTGTGTTAGGAAGCTGGCTGACTATTTTGAATCATCTTGGTTATCTTTTGAATTATCCTGAATGAAAGAACCAGCAAAAGAACTGTATCCAGCTTCTCAGGGAAGTACAAATGTTAAATGGAGTATTATGACCCTTTCTTTGAGTTAATTGTACCAAAAGAGTTTCATACCCACTTCAGTCTCAGTGATGTGCTGTCCTTAATTAAATCAAATGTAATATCTCAGGCTAGTCTAGCAAAATATCTGTAGCTACTCAGGAAATCAGAAATGGAGTTCTATCTTTCAAATAAAATGTTCCACATCTCAAGACAACGAAAAGTACTTCCCAGTGGTGATCACATTGGGGATTTAATTTATTTTTCATGTCATTTCTGAATTTGCCACCTTTGATGCTCTGTCTCCATGTCTCAAGACCAGTATACTCTGTAGGCAGGGACATATTGAGGAATAATAGCTGTTGACAAAAGGTTGAGAAGTTTAAATTACTGAGTTTGTCTGTGGGACTCCAAACAATACAACTCCAGAGTTCACTACTTCCTCTGTTTGCTGAATTGTATGGCACACTCACATTTAAAGAATGATACATCTACGCAGTCTAAATTCTATATAGAAATATTTGGGTTCTTCTTGACATGATAGATTTTTATGTAGAGTGTTTTTCTTTGTTATGTATCATTGTGGTTTTGGTTGTTTGTGGGGTTTTTTGCATAATATACTAGAAAGACATTTCATTTTTACTAGTTACATCACATAAACCATCAAAATGAAGATCCTGGCAGTATAACTTTATATTAAATGTAATGCAAAATAAATTTTAAATATTTTGAACTATGATTTTAGGCAATCAATAATACTCCTAATAAACTAACTGCTTATATGATGTTATAGAAATCAGCCATTTCAAAATATTTTGGACAACTGTGTAGAGGGATAGATAATAAATAAACAAATACAGCTCAATAAAAAATTCTCTACTGCAGAATCTTAAAACTCTGTTTTTTTGCCACAAGGCATTCTGATAACATTTTGACAGGCACGCTTGCTAATAAAACTTTTCTCATGAAAGCCAACAGGTACTCATCAGAAAAAACATAAATTTGAAGTAATCGATTCTGTTTATCCTCTTTCTTCTTTAATCTATGACACTGTCCTTACTGTTATTAAATAAAAAGTACAGCATCTCTAGCTGCAGTACGACAGTTAGCATAAGACTTGCTGACAAATACAAGCTTGGTAAAAATTTCAGCTAGGATTTATACAAGCATC
>JANHFY010023242.1:0-24498 GCA_027560095.1 Chloroceryle inda
GAGCTGCGGGAGGAAACTGCTCCTGTCCCTCGTGGGTTCCATGTTCACCTGCCTCCTGGTGCTCATGGTGGAGCCTCCGGGGAGGCCGGGGCTGGCCCGGGGGGAGGCCGGCGGGGCGCAGCGGGCGCTGCAGAGCTTGGGGGCGGCGGCGGCCGTGGCCCCCCCCGCGGCGGGGCTGCAGGGTCCCCACGGTCTCCGCAGTTTTGCCGACTACTTCGGGCGGCTGAGCCGAGCCCGGCGGGAGGTGCCCGCGGCCCCGCCGAGCCCCCCGCGGCCGCCGGCCGAGGACATCTCCCCCCGCGATGTCTTCATCGCCGTCAAGACCACTAAGAAGTTTCATAAGGCGCGGCTGGAGCTGCTGCTCGACACCTGGATCTCCCGCAACCGCGACATGGTAAGGGGATGGAGAAGGGGCCGGGGATGGGCCGGTCCCTGCCGCCGGCCCAGATAAAGCGGCACGGGCTGGGCTGCAGCCCCCGCGTAGCAGCTGCGGTCCCGGCCCTTCGCCTTGCGGGGTCCGGGGATTGCTGTGACCCGGCCAACGCCACCTTCTCTTCAACGCTCCCCCCATATCGCTGAGCAGGATGGTATTTCGAGGCTGACTGGGCTCTTCTGGAGCCAGTCATGTTTTCGGGAGAGTGCAATGCAGCGTTGCAGGGTGAGTTTGGGATGGGTGAGTGATCCAGAGAGCCTGACCTCGGCTTCTCACACTTAGCAGCCACTCGAAACTCTCCTCGTGTGGCTCTTCCTGATGAGCGACTCTCATTGTAGAGCTTGCCCTGAGCTACTTTCCACTGGGGAAACTGAGGCACGGTGTAGGGATGTCACCCAACCCCCTGGTGCCACAATCGGGGTCAGGTCCTCGTGGGTGCTCTCCTGAGTTGCAGGGCCCCACGAGGTGCCTGCGATTAGGTTGCCCCAAGGACACCCGGTTTAACAGCCCATGGTTGGGAGAGCACTGGGATGTGCGGAAGCTTTCAAACCCCCTTGCTAGGAGCTGGGCAGGACTGGAGTGGCTGGGGGCTTTTGCAGGTCTGCCCTGGCTCGTCCGCACCAGGGCAGTTCCAGCTAGTCCGATTCCCGACCTCACTGATGTCCTGCCTAGAGCTCTGGCAGTCCCTTACTCTGCTCTTCAAATACTGAAGCAAAATTGAAAAGGAAAAAAAAAGGCTGTTTCCTTAGGAAATGTGCCTTGCCATCTGCTCTCAAGGCACTTTTTCTATCCTTAGACAGCTTCCCAAGTAAGTTATGCCTGGCCCTAACCTTTCCATCCTACTGTCTTCACGTGTTTCCTCCTGGCCTGCAATCGTGTTTCTCGCTTGCAGACTGTTGTGTGTTGTTTGTTTTCTGGGTGGTTTTGTGTGGTTTGTGTTTGTTTTTTTCTTTTCCCCCCTTTGTCGTTGGCTTGTTTTTATTGTTTTGTGTGTGTTTGTTTTTAAATCTGGAGTGGCTGAGGTTGGGGGCAAGATCGACCAGACTCTACCTCCTTCACGCGGGTCTGCTGGAACCTGTCAGGTCTTGGCTCCTGCAACTTACCCCAAGTATTATCTTGCCTTTTTTTTTTAGTTCTGTGAATACTGTATTTTTTTTCTTCTTTTTCTTTTGCTCAGGTCTGTTGGGCTTGGCAGTGGCTCTGCCGTCTCTCCCTGGTACAGTTATTTAATGGAACCCTCTTTTATGCTCTGCTGTCACTGCGAGGGGGTGGCGAGTGGTGGCGGTGGGGGTAAACGGTCTTTGAGCACCTACAGATGATCCTGGGAATGGCTGCCCCCCTCCCTCTTGTGAGCTCCGGCTTTCTTCTAGGTTTTTTTTTTTGTTGTGCTTCGTTTGTCCGTTTGGATTCCCAGAGACCCGAGGCTCGGCTCTCACGCTGTCCCCCTGGGCAAGCTAACAAAGCCCCTTTTCTCCTGGCGCAGAGAAAAGGCTTCGCAGCCTCTTGTGTGGCACTTTCCATGGGAACGGCAGAGCCGGAGCCGGCCGTGTCCAGGTCAGGTTGCCTAGAGATGAGGGCCATGAAGCCAGGGGGGCCGCAGCCCGGCGAGGTGCCCGTCTGACAAGCCAAGCCGCTGAGTGACGGCTCTTGTACAGCACTTGAGGACAAGGAGCTGCCGAGAGAGCTGGAGGCGGCGCAAACTCCCGCGGAGCGCATCGCGGGCTGCGGAGGGGGACGCGCGGAGGCAGAGGGGGCGAACCCGCGCTGCCGGTGGCGATCGGCTCCGCTCTTCCCACGCTGACCTGCCCGCTGTCTCTGGAAGGCCTTGGGGCACCCTGAGCTCTCTTAAAAACCTTGGGGTTTTTTGCCTGCAGAGTGCAGGATTTGTGCCATGGGGCTTTTCTCCCTTTGTTTCTGTGTCCCAGGAGGGCTGTGTGGTTCCTGTCCCCCCTCCTTGTCTGGCCCCGTGGTTTCTGCTCCAGAAGGGTGCTTTGGTGACAGCAGGGCGCTGCCTCTGCTCAAACGTCTCTCTTGGTCTGAGTCAGGCCTGTGTTTGCTCATCCTGTCCCACTCTTGATCTTGTTTGCTGCCTCGAACACGGGGAAGTTCCTGCCCAAGGGCTGAGAATCCCTGATGCCACATGTTCCTTTGATCCACATCAAACCCCCATATCCCTTTTGGCTGCTCATTAGCCAGGCATCTCCCTGGGCAGGGGGTTGCATACACTGGTGAGAAGGGCTTAAATCCAGCAGGTAACTCCAGGCTGAACCGAAGATAGAGGGAATAGCTATTGTGTACTTCCTTGCCTCCTCTTTTGTTCTGCCCACAATAGTCCCAGTTTCCTGTCCTCTGTTCCCTCCAAGACACTGCAAAGGGCACAGGCACCCCCTTCTCTTTCCTGCTTCTCTTTGCATAGGGAGAACAGATCCCTATTCTCTTCTAAATCTGCTCTTTGGGTTGCACAATCCAGGCTGGACAAGCTGCTCTCAGAGAAGAGTTATGATATTTTTTTCCCCTTCTTGCTTTGGGGAGAGTTTCCAACTGTCTCAGTATCCTTGGGATGCTGGCTTGCAGTCTGGGGAAACTTTGCACTTGAAAGACAAGAGAGGTAGTGGGAGGAAAATGACCATTAGGCAGAAATCCTGGACAGAAGGGAGTCCAAACCCACTGCTTTACTGCTGAGTTGGGTGATTTGCAGTGTCAGAGTTGCATAAGAAACCTCTCCTGTCCCGGGGGCACCCCAAAGGCTGCCGGGCGGCTCGGCACACGCTGCGGTGCCCGGAAGGGTCTGGGCTGGGCTCTCGTCCCACCAGCGTGGGATCCTCTGGCTTCCTCCAGCTTGGCGGGGTAATTGCAGCCTTTGAAAAATTCCTGCTCTCAGGGCAGAGGGAATGGGTTTGCCTTCTGGAGAGCACACTCCTCTGATGGAGGCTCCCAAAATTCTCTAGCACCATGGCCAGGGTCCCCTTCCTTGGGATGACCACAGCATGTGCCAGCATGTGTCCCCACTTGGGCTCCCACTGAAGCACTGGGACCGGGGGGCTGCACATCCCAACAAGCTCCTCCCATCTCGGGGCTGTCTGCCGGGGTCTACTGAGTGCTGCTGAACTCAGCTCGTGTAAGGGTCTCCCTCTGGGCAGCCTGTGTGGATTTTCAGGGTGGGGACTCCTGAATCGCCTGCTCCAAATGATGCTGCTGTCCGTGTCCATATCCATAAAAGCCCTGGAGCTGGCAAGTGGTGAGTGGAGCGCCAGGCAGGAGGGTGGGGGACCCTCGCTGCACAATGAGCTCATTGTTTGCAAGGAGGTTATTAAAAAATTATAACATTTTAAATTACTGTGAAGGATTCTTCCTCTTGCCGAAAGGAGTGGGGGAAGGAAGGGCCTGCAGCCTTGCAAGACCCTTCAGTGCCTCTGCAGGTCCCAGCCCCAGGACCCCTGTGCCAGTACAGACTGACACACCCCCCCCGCCCATCCCAATGCACCTGCTGGTTTGAACCTAGAGCCACCTTCCTCAGTTACTTGTTATTGATATTCCTGGGCCCTTGGGCAGACAGACACAGAAGTGCATTGGTGTGATGCTGTTTGAAGAAGTAATAAAGACCAGCAAAAAATTAAATGCATTGCACTTTTGAAACAGAGTGGCTGAAAGAGGTGAGCTAGTCCAACTCAGTGTGTCTTCATGATGACAATACTTTTCCTAGTATGGTGGAATGTATTAATAAAGCACTTGTAGAAAAACAGCCTGCTATTATGCTCACCAAACATGCATGTTGACTAAAGTCAAATGAAGAAATTCCAGTTTCAGCAGTGCCTCAGTTCTTGGGTTCAGGTTATGAATGACAAGGAGAGACAGAAAGAAAAAAAAAAAAAAACAAAAACAACCAACCCTATGTCACATTGGTTTTCGGCTCCCCTCAGACCTTCCCTATTCCCGGGGTGGAGGGGAAGACAGAAGCCTTCCAGGTCATTAGAAAAATGAAAAGCTTTGTGTGTGCCACATTCCCCTTACTCTCCCAAGGAAAATTAAATTAAGAGCCTGTCCATGTCTCATCAGGCCATTGGCAGGAGAACTGTTTCCCATAGAAGCCTCTGGCTGTGAGTTCCTGTGTGGAGGGCATCTGGGCAGGCAGTTGCCCACCTTCAAATCTGGCTCCTGCTCTGCCACTGGCTGCCTGGTGCCTCTGAGCAAATTGCTGTGGTTCTGGTCCCTCCCTCCTGACCTGTACCTGTTGTTATCCTTCCAGTCACAGGGGCCATGACTTTCCCCTAACTTCTGTTCAGAGCTTGGTTTCCCCAGACTCTACAGAGACAGAGAAGGAAAAGGAAAAGTGATTCCTCTAGAGAAAACATGCATATCTGAGTTGTTTTTACTTACAGACTCCTCATCTGAGTGTTTGAACTGAGTAGGATTGAGCGGGATGTAAGTCAGGACCAAAGCAGGGCAAGGAGTATCCAGCTCTCCATTCCTCCCCTGGCTCTTTGCATGGGCCACCAGTCTCTGGGTTTTAGATGTCTCCATCACATAAATATCAAATATCTGGATTGTTCCAGATCTACTATGAGGAAGAAAATATTGGAAAAGTCACTTCCTCATGGTTCAAGGAGGCAGGCAAGCAGCCTGCACTGAAAACCTTTATTCCTAGTACAAACATGAGAAGAAGAGAATAGGAGAAGGGGAGAGAAAGCAGTATTTAGGAGCTGAGGAAGTTTTGCTTGGCTGGAGTCTCTTTTGTTGCAGAACTGGTTACTGTTTCTGCCCTTTGAATAATTCATGTGCTGTAGAGCAGTGTTGGAAAACTCCAAGCTCATCACAGCCAGCTCGCACATTTCTCCTAGCAGTTGGTCCTTCCATAGTGAGTAGAAAGTGCAGCTAGGGCCATGGGGCCAGCCAGCTCCCAGCACTACGTACCCATATGCCTCCAAGAGGGCTTCTCTGGGTGCATTTCTTGGGTTAAACTACAACTGGTCTCACTGCCAGCTCAAGGACTGCCTGGTAAACCCTCCCTTCAGCATGTCTTGCTGGCCTGGGAGCAGCTCCCCTTCCTCATACTGCTCAGGCTTGAATCTGCACTCTAGTGCAAGGAACTCACCTTGGAAGACTGTAGCTCACACTGGAAAGTGTTGTTCAAAACCCGTATCTCCCAGCGGCTGTGGAACAGAGGGTTTTAGTTTGTTCTTCTTTCTGGACTTCTGGTCCTGCTTCAGCTCAGGAAAGCATAGAGCAGACACAAGAAAGGAGCTATGATCAAAACTGAGTGCTTTGTTCACTTATCCACTTTCTTTAATTGCATTTAGCAGGAAAGTCTTAAGTCTACTGTTCATGCATTTGGGAATGCTTCAGCTTTTTCTTATTTTTCTTTTGCAGAAATTAAATTACTCCAATGTGGTTCTCCTTCTGATGTCTCAGATCTTCTTAAAACACATGGTATTATAACATTGTAAGTCTGCTGCTTGCAAGCTGGACTCCAAGTCCAAGACACAGCATAATTTAGCCTGCACTTGCAAAGAAATATTTTGCAAAATTAAAACTACTTCCGGCTCATGCAACTTGTAGCAACAACTGAAACTACAGACTTATATCCACAAAGACCTCTAGTGACAGTGTATTAAAACTATATTTTAAAGCCAATATGGACACAAAACCAGCATGCAGACAGTCACTGCTGTGGGCTTGTATACCATCATTACCTCAGGTGCTTGAGAGTAAAATGAGTTGTAAGAAAGTTTGGAAACTGGTCAAGTGCACATGTAGGAGATGTGTCATTCTAACAATAGCTGTGCCTTGGAGACTCGGGGCTAGGTATGAGATTATGGTATCCCCTCAGAAAAAATAAGCATGAAAATGTCAGAGCTAGCATAAGCATAACTGTCATGTGGAAGAATAGCTTCTACAGGTGCAAGTAAATGTACACAGTTCTTTTGCTGAAAAGCCTGGAAAAAATCATCTTTGTGCTACTCCTCCTGTTGATTCCTCAAAATAATGATCGATGTAAAGTCTTTGCCACGTTTAAAGGGAGAATTTTGCTACTGGTTTCTGTGCAGACTGGAGAGTAAACACATTTCATGTGTTGGTATCATTCAGACAGTGTTTTTCTGCTAACAATTCCTGATACAGCCTTGCAAGATGCCACTTCTCCCAATGTCTGTAAAATTTGTAATTTTGAACTCTTTAGAAATATTTAATCATCATAGTCATTCACACCCTGACACTAAAATCCTGGGAAAGTCAATTTAACCGTTTTGTGTGTCTGCTGAATTAACTTAAAGATGCTTCAGTTCTTGTTCTGTGCTCAGCCTTAACAATAACCAAAGGCTTCTAGGGTCCTCCAGTGGAAACACAAGCAAGTGCAAAGCACTGTCACAGCCTGGGCTGTCAAGGTTAAACTAGAATAACCTTGTTAATTTTATTCTGTTTTTTTTTCAGTTCAAGGCCACGTGATCATATCCATGGTGGTTCTGGGCTGCTCGCTGGATTACAGTTTGCTCTTGTTATTCCTTTGGATGAACCTTTCTTTGGTAAAGTGAGTTATCTGCCTGTGGCTCTGAGCTTACCAGACCACTATGTGTTTTAGCTCTTACCAACAGCTCAAAGGCTAGAAAATCCTGTGTGCCCCATCTCCCTAACTTAAGAATTCTTAAAATGAAATTGAATTAAAACACTTCAGTATTTCAAAATTAAGTCTTCTATGGAAGTTTTACATACCTTTTTCTTCCAAATGGAGCAAATTGATCATAGAATTATAGAATCATTTTGGTTAGAAGAGACCTTTAAGATCATCAAGTTCAACTGGTAACCCAGCATTGCAAGGTTACCACTAAACCATGTCCCTAAACAGTGAAGGAAAAGTGATAAATGCTGGTTTATCTGCACATAGGCAGGTGCACATACAATTGGTAGACTTCAATGTCTACAGTGTATGTGTTTGACAACGCTTTTCCCACGCACAAGACTGTGCTAAATGTTTTCTGGTAGATTTGTCCAGTGTATGCTACCCTGCTGCTTATTTTCCATAAAATGGAAAAAAATGTAGGATCCTAAGTTGCTACTCCTGTAAAAATGATTGATATTGGCTCATAAGCTAAGAGAGGACACAGAGAAAGAGAAACAGGATGCTCACATGTTTTGTATCAGTAAGACACAAAGCTAAAATTACATTTGGGTCCCTAAGGAATCACAACATTATAGCTTAGAAAATATGAGAGTTCTTCTCTAAATGGGTTTATTTTACCTTCTTCCTTTCTGAAGCTTCAGTCACTTAAAGCTGAATTTGTCACTTTACCTCAGGAGACAGAGTATTAAATAAGGCAAATAAAAATCCTCCAGTAGGAGACAAGAACTGTAGTACTGCACTTCTCCTGGCATGGGGGCACAGCACTAAAGGAACAAAAATGCTGATGTGATTCTTACCCACAGTGGAGGGAACTGCAGCAGTCTTACCTTTCTCCTGAAAATGATTATTTCTAAAGAAAAAATGTCAACCATGATTTTCATATGAGAGTCTCATCTTTCATTATATTTCCAACAGGAATCACAGCTGTAGATATAATAAATAAAAAAACCCCAAGAAGTGTCCAAACACAATACAAAGAACACACATATAGATATGTTGCAGAAGTGGCCATGTAAGATTAGTGTGAGTGAAGACCGTTTAATTCATTATGAAACTGAATATCAAGCAGAGTTTAAAAGCTAACCGAATCACAAACCTTACCATATATTTGCTTACTGGAGCAGCATCAGGATAGGAGATCAGGATTCTGGGGGTGAGATCAGGGTTCCTAGGTGAGTTCACATATTACCTCCTCAAAGAAGTTTCTTTCAGCACTTTACATGTGCAAAGGTCCACTCAGATGACAAACATTTTAAGGTAACATGTGAAACTTCAGGGTGAAACCATTTCATCCTTTGTATTTGTATAATGTCTGGTGTATTGGAGACTTTCTATTTGGCATCTGTAAGATCATTGTAACATTACATAAAAGAAGGGTACTATAGGAATTCAGCCTTTGAGATCTACAGCATCCGATGTCAAAGATAAAAGGGATGACCTGGATCTCATGTTATACAAGACTGTGGATTAAATGATCAAAAGCGTCCTTAAGGCTTTGAAATTGATGGCTTTACAACATCGGCACTTTTCCTCCATAAATGAAGATGGATTCAAAGACTTCAGGATTATGATTTCTATTTTACCATATATGAGAACCAAGTCCTTTCTGGACATGTTGAAATGCTCTGCACTGAGTCAGCCCAAATCAAATTTTCAAATGTTTTCAGTCTGCTTCCCTGATGTCTGTGGTAAAACAGACATTAATTTCAAGTGGTAAAAAAGAAATCAACTTTAGTTTCTACTTCCCAGTCAGGCAGCTGACAGGAAATAAATTTGATCACAGCTGGACAAGAAATAAAATGGAGGCTCCTGGTATGCTAACAACAAATAAAACTATAATGGAATAGAAATTTTTATTTTCATTTTTCCTTACTAGAAACTGCTAATTAAATGGTAATTATACCTTACACAGTAAGTAGGAGGGCTTTTAAAAACATTTCTGCATGGAAACTTCTATGTGAAGTACAACTATTTCCCCTCAAAAGTATACAGCTTCCATATAATTGCACTAACTACTATAGAAATATTAAATGGTAGGAAACTTTTTTTTTTAATTTTTGAGCTTCATACAAGTAAATATGTTATGCAAGAACTTCTTTGATAGAAGAACTCTTTAAGGAACAAAAAAAAGTTTCGTATATGAATCCAATAACCACTGTGAAAAATGTAATTTTCTTTATTTTTGTGGCTAACTTTGTAAGCACTCTTCGCTGCTTTCCACAAAGCCAAATGCTAAGAAAGGGGCACAATACACGTGCCAAAACAAAAAGAAAAAAAAGAAGAAAGCTGCTGTTTTGAATACGATGATTTCTGTGCATACAGGAATACTCTATGCTATTTAAAAATAAGTCCTTTTTTACTTTAACAAAGCAGTATAAGGAAAGCCTTGTAGCTGGGTAAGAACATTTCTACAATGTCTGCAATTTATTTGAAAGTTGCTTGGGTTATAGTGACACCTCATGGTAGGTTTATGATATTTTAACATACCATTTTGAAAGTTAAGATCACCTAAAGCCCTTTTTACAGCCTGTCATTTTCAGCAAGGAACTGTTTTGATCTTTTTAGAGATCATTTTGTTACAAATTACTGAAAAGATCATTCTGTATCTTAAAATTGGTGTGGTTTCCCTTTTGAACTCACTAGGAAAAGAGATATTAAAGGAGAATAGTCTTTCATACTGTCTCCTCTACATTTTTAAGATAAGCTATGATAGGCAGTACATGCTATTTAAAACTATCTGTGATGAAACCTGACTTGTGAGTATAGACTTTTACTGGACTGATTAATCAAATTACATCATGTAATTCTTTGTGTTACTCTAATCCCAGATCTGAACTCTTTAAAAGATAGCATAATGATAGAAGTTAATAAAAAAGTCTTTCCTTTTAAATACTGTTGAAAGCCAAAACTGTGGAATGCATAAGTAAATATCCAAACCACCTACTATGTGAAGATCAGAATTTAGAAAACCTGCCTTCCTGAGGCTCTCCCTTACATGAATTTTCTAGCATCTAACAGGAGCTGTCTTCCCTCACTTGAAGTACAAAGCTGGTTCCTCCAATAAGCCAATAGTTTCCATAAAACATTAATTCCTTACCTTTAGTAAGCTAAGCAAGGGTTGAAAGTGGGCAACAGCTTCAAAGATGCAAAGCAGTGAGAGGGAATGAGGGAGAAGGATTACTGAGTAGTCACATTAAAGTCAGAGCTGAAAATCCACATATGCTACAGTTTCCTTGGAAGGGGAGTTGTGCTCATGCTGAACTGCAGGTGAGGCTTATTTATATTAGAATAAAGTAAACTCCAGAACATCTTTTATGTAGCCCCTTTTCATTAAAAAATTGATTATGGCACAGAGAGAAACACAGCTTAAAATGTTAACTTTGTTTCATTGAGCAAAATAAGTCAATTTAAAATTAATATTTTAAGTCCTGATAAACTATGTCAGTGTCTAAATATAATGTAATCTCTTACAATCTATAAATTAAAAAATTTTAAAAGCATATTTTTGCTTGACTTGTATTCATATTGCAAAACTAGCTGAAACCACTGGCTAAGCACCTAGCACCAGCTGCAGGTTGTGGTCTTTTTTAGAGTAGAAAGGTTATCAGTTCTATTTCCAATTAAAACCACTAGTTTTCCAAAGTTAAGAAACAGCAACACTGAAAAAGTAAAACATTGTCATCCCTTATAATACATGCATAAAAAAAAAAAGAACTGAAGAATACAATTCAGTCTCACACTGCCAGTAGAACAGGCAGCAAAGGAAAAACACGCCTGCTCACCAGCCACATCCATCCACAGTCTGGCAGCCTGCCAGAAACTGGAGCATCAAGCACAGTTGCAGAGACTGAGGTTAGGTTCCCTTCTGCAGTCCTGATGGCAAAGCAACAATCTCTAGCTGAAGCAGCAACAGGCATCAAGTTCAGGCTGCCACTGTCTTAAATTCAACATTCTCCTGCCAAGTATCACCAGAAAAAAAAAAATTGTCAGAACCCTTGGATTATTGTTTCCCTTCTACAAGGCAATGAGCTGCCCGTGGGTATTGATGTAGGAAAGAAAATCACAGAGGAGCTACAAGAGATGGCTGCAACAGAAAGGGCCTGGAAAAGTAGCAGGCAGAGAGTTGTAAGAAAAATTCTGATGCCACTTATTTAATTTCTCTAATGTGTAGAAAAATCAAGGCTTTGTACTTCCTCAGTCACAAAAATAAGGAAACACCTACTACACAGCAGCTGGTTAATGTTTTGATTAGTTTAAGTACTATTTATAGCGCTTGTTTAATCAAAGAGCTTCAACTGTATGGTTCTGGTTTGCAAAATGTGGCAGTGAGTGTAATGCAAAGGTGGCATTTCACTGCCAGTCTTTCTCTTGTAACACTTGTCAATCAGCAAGAATTAAGCAATTAATCCTTCAGGCAATATAAAGCATATATGTAAAATTAAACTACAAGACAACTAATTTAAAAGTTTCCTGCTTGCCAAATAATGAAAAAAACAGATTAATCAATAATTTAATCCTGCATAGATGACAATGAATTTACATAAGTACTTTATATTGAAATCACTTAGATTGCAGAAACGGTATTTAATATTCTAAATGCCATTTAGCATTCTATCAAATCAGAAATCCACACCAAAATCAATTTCTTTTGCTAGTCTTCTACAACACATCAAGGCTTTCAGAACAACTGGCATCAAAATCTTCCCAAAGATTTTAAATTGTTTTTTAATTTCTTAGACAGACCTTTTCTGTTTTGTAACAAAGTTAAGCCAGGGTATATAACATAATTTTATTTTTTTTTTAAGTTCATATTCAACAAAAAAAGGTACGAAAATTGCATTTTAGTGTAACTTTACTTTTAATGATTCTCCTGCTCTGATTTTGTAATATGCAATTGTTGTAAGGTAGTTTTTTTCAGAAATTCTTAAAAAAAAATACAAAAAAAAATCTATCTGGTGCCATGTGGGGAAAAATTACAAATTCTCCAGATAAAATTTATTGCTCTAGTTACAGGCATATCTGATTGCTTTGCTTGCATTTTTGCTTGTTTGAAGTCACTTCAAAATGTGTTTGTGTCCAGCAACAGAAGAACATCGACTGAACCATTTCTTTTTCTGTAACTCCTCACAAACAGCTCATTTCTTACACCTGCTGAGCTACTGAGCTGCTCTCCTCCCAACTGCAAACTTAGTAACACAGCTCTACAAACACTGATATATGAAGAATTAACCTAAAGCTCTGGTGCATGGCCTACCTAAAGGAGGGACTAGATGAAATATTCAAGTGATGAAGCAGAGACAACTAGCTGCCAGTATCAAGGTATCCCAGGCAAAACCAATCAACAGCAAAGATTGACAGCTTTTCCTGTTTGAAATCTGGATTCATGGGTTTATGAAATTGTCAATTTTAAGCCACAACAAACCAACCCAGAACATCTGGACTTTGGCACTTGAGAACATCTGGACTTTGGCACTTGAGGCTTTCCTGCTAAGAAACAGGCTAACAGTTATGAATCTTACCAATGTTCAGAAATGGGAGTGGACAAAGAGAAGATTACCATGGTAAGGGATGTTCAAGTCATATCAAGACTGTTGATGCACTGAGTGACATTTTCTCAGCAGGGTGCCATCGAGTATGTCTCCACCTTACTGAAAGTTCACTTTATCTTCCACTACTGTTGACTGAAAGCTGGCATATAACAAGGCTGTACTCCCTTGATGGATACAGCTGTGGGAGGAATGGGGATGGTGTCATACTCAGCAAATGGAAATGAAGAGGGAATTGGAGCCATCTGATGCTACCTTTCCACTTCCACCTAATATCTCCCTCTTCTCTTACTCTTCCCGTACAATCACCAGCTAACAATGATACTTCTAAGCAAATCAGATCTCCGATGTCTCATATGTCATTGATTTATACCATTAAAAATGCTGAGACATAACTTCCTTCAGAGTGCTGACAAACTCTAAGCCTGACAAAGCACTGTATCTTAATAGTCAGGTTTACAGAAAGGGTTGATTTCTGAGTAATTGAGCAGTGAAAATCCAAACTGAGATCACTATGTGGCATCAGAACCCCAGATTCTGACATGGGCTTACTGTGCTTTCAGAAAAAGTAAACGCTAATTTTGGAGACATCTAGTGCATCATTTTTTCCCCGGGGCTTTTATTCTTTGCATGGAGACAAAACACGATCACATTTTACAGATGTCTGGACAGCAACTAAATGAACTCAAAATTATGTGGGATAAAATGTATTTCAAACAAAATATACAGTGGTAAAGTTTTCTACGTAAGTTGCTATTAGTTAATTTGATGGAAATCTTAAAAGAAAAATATCTTCCAACAGGAAATTATGAAAATCTCATTTATTTCCATAGGCAACTTCATTCAGAGTACAAAGTGATATGAATTTCTCAAAACTGTCACCGTACCTTTTACATTTTTTTAAGTAACTGATCTAAAAGTTGATATAAGAATAAATTTGTTTTTGAAGACTTGTCCAATAAACCGGATATACACTAATGCCATGCTATGACAGTTCTATTTATGAATCACAGCTGACACTACAGTAACATCACTTTATAAATCTCATGAGAATTAGTTTTACAATCAAAACATAAAACTGCCACTAGTACAGAGACTGTACAATTAGACAAATAAACAAGTATTAAATATTTTGCACAAGGCCTGAGTTCACTATAACACATTTTGATTTACAACTTCATCCCAGAAATCTGTACAGCAGTTAGAACTGTTTCAGAGAACTTAAAAGACAGCACACCTTCAGGGGCTTATTTGTTCTGTTGATGCAAGTGTGAGGCCGGGAAGGCAAGAGGATTTGGTTTATGAATCCAAGGTTTTGCTGTCATGTGTAATTTCCTTCTAAAGCAGTCAAAACCTAATGGAAAGTAAGGTACAAGGCAGGACCTCACTTGAAAGTCAGCTAACTCATCTGAAATTCTCCAGATAGTTTTCCTCACAGCTATTTCAGAGTAAAAGTTCACAATGAGTATATAAAATGCAGCATTATCTCTCAACAAAGAACAAAAAAGGGTCACATATACAATTGGCTATTTTTTCTGGACTCCCCATTTCTTTCATTGGAAATGGCACAGAGATATCCCACCCACCCCAGTAAAAAACTCCTAATCAATAAAGATCACATTACAGTCCAAAGATTTCATCTGCAATGAGAGATCCAGTGTTCATAAACTTGTTTTAAAACCTCTCCTTTTCTGCTCAAGTCACATAGATGTAGGCAGACTAAGCATGTGAATTTAGAATAGACAATAAAAATATCATATAATTGTTAGCCTGTATGGAAGCCTTGTGGAATTTGATTGAAATCTAACTTCTCATTTAATCTTTGCTCTTCTGGTGCAATTGAACTAAAAAAATCTAAAATCCTCACATCTATATACACATTTACTCATCTATCTACAGACATATATTACATTGTAATGGGAGTTATAATACAAAAGTTAACACATATTTTCTTACTTTAAAAGGCCATTGGTTATTTGTTAAAAGTTCCACATAAATGTGAAAGAGGTGTTGCTAAGAACACAAAACTCAACAGAAAAGGAAAGTTTTAAATAGTAAGGCTTGAAATGCTGTGCACCTATACATCCAAACATTCAGCCTTTTAATTGGGGTACTCAGCATCTATGCAGACCTGTAATGCCACAACTTCCCCACAACATTTCTAATTCACATCACCACTGATGACACAGTATCTTCATTAAAACAAACAAGGGCATTCTATGTTCCCAGTTAAAGTTCTGTCCCCATCTCCCAAATAACTGGTGGACTCCTCTACCTTTCAAAAAGATTCCTCTGGTACTGCTGTCCTCCTGCATAAGCAGGTTCCATGGGCTGTTCTGTGCCTTATTTACAACACTCGTGATGAAAAGGAACACAAAATCTGTTCTCACCTTCATTCTTGAAGTGACACGTGTGCCATTTCACTCCCTGTTTCTCTCGAGAGAGGCAGACTGAGGGGCTTCTAAACTAATCTGTATGTCAGTAGTTTCAAGGTTACTCCCCCTCAGTCCCAGCAGAGAAAGTTTTTCAAGACTCTTTAATACAATCCTGTCTTACAGGATTAGTTTGATTTCTAAGTCTTGAGTTCTGAGAGGATGCTTCAGAGACTTTCATACTTAAAACCAACTGGAATCAACATTTCTAATACAGAACACACTGCTATCTCGGTGCAATCACAATCACTTAGCATACACCAGAGCAGCCAAAGCACAGCCAATGCTTATAGTTAAGATGTGCAGCTATTTCCACTTCTTCTTTTGTTGTAAACAGAATACAGAAAAATCATTAGAGAATAGGAACTTACTCCCTTCTCTTTTCTTCTCTTCTACAGCTGAATGCCAAGTAAACCAGTGGCCTGGGCAGTTCAGCTCAGATCCTGCTCTAATTTCCAGAGTGCAATGAAAATCTGCTTGCAGTGGGTGAGCACAGTGGGTGCACAGGGAAGAGGCTGTAAGGTGATGATATAACCTGCCAGGATTCCACATTTTTTTCCTTTAAATTATGTTGAATATAAAGGGCAGAAATTTTGTGTAATTTACAGCATTGTTGAAGGCATTGTAAAATGAACATACAACAGGTCACTTTTTTAGTAACAGAACTTGCAATTTCTTAATCTTGTACCAATTTCAAACCTGTATTCTCCATTTAGCTTTGCACTAGGGCTGGACAGTCCCTCTGCTTCAGGCCATGTTAGATGTAACACCAATTTTCCATCCAAGAACAGAAACAGAAGGCCCTTGGAGTGCCCACATTTTGTAACATCGTCTCTTCCTCTTCCTCTTTTGCAAACAACAACTAGGATGTCAAATAAAATTGCTGCTCTAAAGCAATGCTGTTCACTCTGAACACAACATGAGTCTTCCAGCCTCTTGCAGGGCATCAGAATGATGGCTTGTAGTTGGAGAAATCAACTGGACAAGGGTTCCTAAGGAAAACTATTATGACAGGAGCCAAATGGCACCTGGCTTTGTTGACTTACCTCTTTCAATTCCTCGTTTCTTTAAGTTAAAAAATGATTAGAGAACCTCACACACAGTTTCCTCACACATTAAGCAGGAAGTATTTACAAAGAAGAGGGATCTTACCCTCTTATTTTAACTGACTTTTTTTTTTTTTTTTCTTTTTTTTTCCTTTGTTTGGTTTTAAATAACTAGAACATTTTGTTATAACTTTCATAAGCACCCTCCTCTGTTTGTTTTATTCTTCTACTCTGGTCATTCTGAAAATTGCAGCAAACAAGGAAAATCAAAATTACATCCTCAAATATAAGTAGAAGAAAAAACATATTACTTGAGACAAATATATATCTTATTCCATAATATTACCACTGCATAGAAGAGCCACTCTTAATTTGAACTTGTAGAATTTTTTTTTTTACTTTGTTCTTACAAATACATTCTCAGACAGCCTGTGCCAAAAGCACAGTCTCCAAACCCCACTGTTTAGGAGTAGCATGTAAAATTAGATCAATTTTTTTTCCATTAATTTTCTATCCAATAGAATAAATTAAAATCCAGTTCTGAAAAGCCCTCAGTCCAGGGGGATGAGGCACTGAAACCCCAGATCAGGACATTGACATTTAAGACTGCCTTTCCACAGATGTATTAATTTAATACATTGAGGAGTCCTAAGAGATGCTATTTTTAATATCAACTTATTTTCCAAATAATTTACAGGAATACAGATTCAAGTAATTGTTCCAAGGCTTGCCTTAAGTTACCCTAACAAAACATAGCTTTCAAAAGCTGACATGAAAGAAGACATTAGTGTGATTGAGAGTACAGAGTACTAGCAACCATAGATGAACTTAAATAGGTTTAACATTTTTAGTATTGTCTTAAGTTTACACAGATATCTTAACATAATCTACAATGTTTACCATGAACACTAACAGCACGTAAGCATCACAATGTGTCAGGTATTGTCTTCTAAACCACAATTTCACTGGTCCCAGGTATTTTAAAATAATAGGACTAAGGCAGCAGCTATAATACATAAACAATCCTTTAAGAAATATGCTTAATGCTATTACCGATTAGAACCGTGGAAATATAACAAAATACAAGTCACATTTACAGCATAAGGCCCTTTGGTTTCTTAAGCAGCAAATGAAAGAACAATTTCTTCAGTGAAAGGCTTTGAAAAATAAAGCATGTAGGCTTTCCATAAAAAAGGTAACTAGCTGTTTCCTTCTCAAAATAGCCAGCTCTAGTCTTCAAAATATTATGTAAGAAAACTCTTGGAATTCCTAGGAAAGAAAAAGTTAAAACCCAGTAGTAGTATCTGACTGAGCAGAGATTCTATCATGGGCAAGCTGAACATACACCTTCTGGGAAATAGAAGAAAATACTGTTTGGTTTTCTGGAGAGCTTGCTTCATATTCATCTATCCTTCATAAGGACTTGGGTTAAAACCAACTTAAAATTAAATAGTTTATTCTAGTCAAGGCAATTTCTGTCAGTCTGCTTTTTGACACAACCATGTTGAACTTGTACAAGGCAGTACTTTTCCATCTTCTCAACGGAGCCAAAAAACTATGAAGTAATTCAAGATATTTCTGTGTAACAAAACAGCGTGTGATTAGTTACGCAGTTGGGCAGTCAACATCCACATTTCACAGAGAGCATTCTATTTAGGATGTTCTAAAACTACTCATATTCTTTTTTTAACCCCAATTAGAAGCAGTATCAAATTAGCCAAAACACTGGAATATGTATATAAAAATGTCATCAAGTCACCACATGTATTTTAATGTACTGTTTAAGTCGTATGTTGCTATGGGGGCTCATAACAAGGATCTGGCATTATGAAACAGGTTGTAAACCAGGGTGACCATTGGAGCACAGTGCTCTTACTGTGTCCCCAACTTGCACAAAATTTTAAAACAACTTTTTATGTCTCCTGAATCTTCTTGTAGTTTACTACCACATTAATTTTAATTATCCTGTATGAGAGGAAATACAAAATATTTTCTCTTAGCCTCTTACACAGGTACTGGTTAGAAATATTTCTATGTAACATGACTAACAAAACATTTTGCGGCAGGATAAAAACTTACATTTTGCAAACTATCATACGTCAAATTTACAGTTTATGCCAAATTTAAGCAACAAAAATCATCAGTAAGAATTTAGCAGACACTGAGAGGACCGGGCTGCAGGACTGCATTCACTAGTGTTATTACTCCTTAAGCATTTTTGCTGAATTTAAGAAACAAAATTTTGTAGGAAATTTCATAGGAGTTGTTTGAGAACACTTCTAAATAATTCTCAAATACTTAGCTGCTTCTTTTTCAATTGAATATATGCATCCTACCTTCAGTACACTGATGTTCAGTAAAAAGATGGGAAATCTTTATCATGTAAAATGACTTCGCACTTACGGAATTCCACTGCAGTACCAGGTGAATGCAAAACCAAGGCTTTTTTCCATTGCAAAAGTCTTTTTGCTGGGTTAAAGGCTTCAACAAATTATGCTTTTACTAATCAAAAGAAGATGCTAGTCAGCTTACCCATGATCCAAATTTCATCAATCTTTGAAAGAAGAAAACATTTTACCCAAAAAGATCTTTTAAGTCATTACTAGCTGAGCTGCTGTTTGTCATTGTGTTTGCTGGTTGTGCAAAGTTCTGAGGAGCAAAGAAAGGATTACCCTGTATACCAAAGCCAGACTGTCCTATCATGTTCATCTGAGGTCCCAAGACTGAACTGCTTGCACCTGGGGACCCTTGTGGGGGTACAAACTGATTAACCCACTGGCTTGATTTCTGCTGAGCCAACTGTTTCATACTAACTTTGGGTTTTTGAGGCCCAAAAAGGTTATCTAAAGCAGACATATCTGGGGGTCTGTTTTGTTGTGTCAGTGGAGAGATTGCAGATGCAGCATTCATAGGACTGTAATTTGGCATATTGGCAGCTGGTACAATGTTCATCTTGGTCGTTCCTGTTGCACTTGGACCACTGAAGAAATTCTGAGTGGTGGGACCAGCTCCCATACTGAATCCAGCAGTCTGAAAACCCATGTTAGTATTTAGTCCATTTGTTATATTTCTCTTTGTGTTGTCAATAGATGATGAAAATCCCATTCCAACACCCATAGAAGGGAGAGAAGAGAAGTTGTTTGAAGACGCAACATTAGCTTTGTTGATAGAATGGCTAGTCAAAGATGACATATTATCGATCAAGGTATCTGTCAAGTCTTTTGTCTGCAAAAAACATGAAATGGAATTAAACGTTTTTCCTGTACAATCAATTCAGCAACAGTCTTTAATGTTGCTCCTGTTGAAGTGGCATTCATTATTCAGAAATTAGAATTTACTGTATAGAATTAGGCATGAAATGTAATTATACACAAAAGTAATTAGGTTACTTTCATTCTTTGCTACTTAGAAGTAATTGTTATGCAGCTTTAATTTGACAACTAAGACAATACACAAAATATTACGTGACACGCTCTTACATTTATTTAATAAACTATTCAGAGCAAGATCTTTTTTAATATATGCTTTTTTATTATTTGCCCTCCAATGATAAATATTCCGTTGGGAATCCTACAATTTAAAAAGCGGGAAATATTGCTAATGATGCAAACAGAAGGCAGATGAAAATTTATTTTAGTTTTTCTCAGCTGTGCTATTGTAGTGACAGTGAAAACAAAGTTGACTGATAGGAGAAAAAAATGTTAAATGCGCACAACACTTGAAAGGAAAAAGCATCACAGCTGCAATGGAAACACTGCAGTAGTTTGTTCTTTCTCACCTGCTTCGTGGGAGGCGATATTGCAGTTGCTTGTGGCTTAAGAGGTTGCTGGCTTTTCAGTTTCTGTGCCTGCTCTTGTTCTTTTGCTAACTTTTGCTTCTCTTCAAGTGTAAGTGATGCCTTTAAAGGGAAAGTACTGACACTAAGTTGCACAGAATGATTATTCTTACATTTTTATTTTTCTTAAATAAATTGGGCTGCCATTTCAATAATACGTGGTAGAACAACACATTTTATTTATACATTTTTTGTGCAAACCATATCAGCCTTGCATTAGACAGACAAATGTAACAGAATTCCAAAACAAAGTAAAACACACCTTTTTCTGTTTTGATGATATCCCATTCTCTTTACTATCAGATCCACTAGTTAGAAGGTCAGTTCCACTAGTATTAAATACTTTGTCAATCTGTTTTAAGTTCAAAGAAACAAAACTTAATTATTTGAAACTTAAGGTAATATAAATAATTAAAGGCAATACAAATTAAGGCAATTTAATTTTAGGTAACATAGATATTGACTAAGTAGTTTTAAGTGTCAAATTTCCGTATGTAAGTAACACAGTAAAATATTGTTGCTTACCTGATTACTTGTACTACTAGATCTTGCCTCTTCAGACACATTCATTTGGTTAGCTATATCCAAAGATCTATGCAGTGAAGAGCATCCATGTTACAAAAAGATAACTTTACAGTCACATCCACAACACAAATTCAACGATACAGGTTATTCTTTTGCATTTAAATAAAAATAATAAAAATGCAATATGAGAGCACTGCCATTTTTACAGAAAGCCTGTAGGAAACTGGCAAAGGTTAATATTCCACATTGCAATGGTTTCCTAATGTTCATTTCACGTTGCCTTAGTTCCTCATTTTGAATGGGGTGTAGACTTTGGAGAGTCCAAATTAATTTGACTCAGAAATCTCACCTCAGACACCATAAACCAGATCTAAATGTCTTCAACCACCACTGCCTTCTAAAAAGCTGCAGTGCTTATGTTTCTACAGGATGGTAACAAATACAGGAAAGCAACTTAGTATGTAGAAGCAAGACATAAACTGCACTACTGGAGGTCAGCATGAACTTTTACATTTAATGAATTAATTAAAATTATTGACTCAAAATAATAAACTGAGACTGAACTGTATGAAAGTAAGGGAGATTTTTCTATAAAGCCATTGACATTATAATATTATCAAGCTAGTAAAAATAAATCTTTGCTGACAACTGTGTTTATTTGAAGTAATTCTCAACTACTAAAGTAAGAATTACTTAGATTTTTTTTTGCTACAGCTAGAATTTTCTCACATTTTTAAAAAAAAATGACAGCAGTTTATCTGTTCTCACTTGTTCTTTTTCTAATGCACATGTAAAGAAACACTTACTTCTGTTGCTCTTGCATCACATGAAGTTGCTCAAGTTTTGTTTTATGCTCTGCCTCCAATTTATTAAGCATATCTTTTATAACACAAATAAAAGAATTGAACTGTAAAAGAAATATACAAGTGATTTTGATTTTGCAGTGATGGAATTCAGACATGTATAACTTAAAAGATAATATGTCATAACACAATACACAGTATCAGATAAACTGCAGATTTTAAATTAATTTATAATACAACTTCACTATCTTCCATTAGATACCCAACTATAAGCAGAGTGTACAGCGAAACAGTGAAAACAATACATCACTAAAATAAATAATAAAAAAGTGGGGCAACCCAGACAGAAACCAACACAGACAAACATTACCAGATTTGTTTTCAAAAAAGATTCTAAGACTGCACTTCCACATTATCTGTAGCATTTATGAAGAGCAAGGGAAGTAATATTAAGATTGCACTTTAGCTTTTAATCTGAATTGCAATTATGTCAGTAGCTAACTGCTTTTGCAAAGTATTTGGAAGGTGTTAGTATTCATTTTGGAAATTTATATTAGATCAGTTTAATCCACTAAAAACAACAGGTTTTAAACATGTAAGATAGTAATACTGGCAGGGTTTTTTTGGTTTTGTTCGTTTGCTTTTACAACAGACACAGACATACAGTAATTTAAGAATTTTTCTCTGACAACAGTTCAGATCTATTCTCTGACAATACAACATAGTCGTATTCCTACCTGATTGAGATTAAGATTGTTCTCAATACTAAGAGGAATCAGATGGGGCAATACTTTTCCTGCCAGCTGTTCTTTGGTAATTCCCAACTTCTTATGAGTAAATGTGCATTTGTAAATACCTGATGTAAAACATCAAAAGAGCAAAAATTGTTTAGTAAACAATGTGAACAAAGTAGCACTCTTTATACGTATCAATTATCTGAACATACATTGGCTCTGTGTGCAAACAGGGACAAATGTGATTGACAGAATCATAAAAGGTAAGTACACACCCACAACACAAAATTATAGAAACAGCCTCGTTAAAGAGGAGGACCAAAGTAATACTTTGCATCTATGAAACCTAATATTTATTAGGTAACGTATTGTCCTGGTCAATTATCTGACAATATGCACCTTTGAACATACCACAGGCAACTGAGTTACCAGAAACTAACAGATCACCACTGAGAAATTAAGCTGCGTTAACTAATGATGTGTTCTCTCCTGGCACGCTGATACGTCTCCGAGTAACTATCACACTGCTCTCTGACGACATTTTACAAAGATTCTTACCTAAATGTGTGGGGATATGTTACACATAGGGTCAGAAACCGTGTTCTAAACCGTGTTTATCTGTTCTAAAATCACTGAAGAAAGAATACTGACAGGCACGAGGGATACAGGGTCAAGCTTAGGACTGTTTCTGACAGGTGGATTCCTCTGCTTATATAGTTAATCTCTGGTGGTAAACACTGAACATTCTAGTATAAAAGAAGCAGCAGAAGCTTTCCTCACTTTCTGTGCTTAGAACAGAGCTGTCAGCTGGTCAAAGAAGATATTAGCTCAAGATATATTGAGCTAATCAAAATAATGTTACCATCATATAGTATTATGGATTAATGAGGGCTGCTGCCAGCACAACCCAGCTTTTTGCTAGTGGCCTTCTGTCTCCTATTTTATTGTTAGGAAGAGAAATGGCTACTATCTTCCAGACTTAGCCACACAGTCACACCTCTTTCTTAGCTGTGACTCTGGACGTTTGGTCTCCTTGAGCCCATTCAAGTTGTTAAGATCCTGGGTTAGGCAAGCACCAGAGTGGCTCTAGGAAAGTGCAACTAGAAGCGAGGCTTTCCCATCCAAGAAATAACAAGCCATTAGGTTTTATAAGCTATTTTGTGAAACCTCACCCCAGCTATGCCCCATTTCAGTGCAAAGCATTTAAGCAACTCATGTTTGCTTAAATGTCCAACAAAATGAGTCTAACAAAACCTGTAGTGAAGACAAGAGTAACATCTTAAAAGCTCCAGCAGCATCTGAAAGACAGATCATATACTCTTCTAAGGAAAGCAGCCTCCCTGGCTGTGTGGACCATACAGTCCATGAAAGTGTCAGTACTCAGAACTGTATTGGGACTTGAAGACTACAAATTTATCTACTTGTTTTTGGAAGTACCAGCAATATGTAAGGTAACTAAATGGGGGCATGCTTAAGAAACAGAAACAGGAAGTTTTTAGCAATACCGTTTCTAAACATAACTGATGATAATACAGAAAGCCTTCAGATTTACAACATCAAAGCCCAAAAAAGTAGAAAGTATGAATTACCTAAAATTCCCATTAGCACTGCAGGTTCCTTGGATGGAATTTGTTGTAGGAAAGGTAAAATATCATCAAGTACAAACCATTTATCCAAGTACTCCAAAATCTTGCCTAAGCACACCAGTGAGTTTACTCGGACCTGTGAAGTACAGTAAGAATTAAACAAACTCTTTAGTACGCTTTGCCTAAGAAAAAAAAAACCCTTTACAAAGCTCAGAAGAAAACAGGTGCTACTGAAACTACAACTTATATGGATAAAAATCCAAGACAAGTTAAAAAAATCTCTCTTGTGTCATGAAAGGAATATACATCTAGCTAGTTATACACTGTTCACAAAACATTGCCTTTCCTGCAAGACAAACTCTGTTAGAATATATATTATTTTGGAACACATTTCAACAATTTTTACAGTACTGTTAACACAGTAAGTTGTTAACAACTTTAAAAATTGTTAGGGTAAAAAAATAAATGATGCTTTTGTATTTGTAAAACCTAAAAAAAAAAAAAATGTCAAACAGAAATCAGCACATTTAAAGACACAGCAGCAGAAAAGCCAAAGCAATTAAAGATATTAACATTTTCTGAGGACTGAGAGATAAAATTATTAGGATACTTACAGCAAGAGAAGAAGTTTGCAAACATGCATTTTTAATTCTTGGTATTAATGAATTTTTCATTGATGGGTAATCTATTAAATTGGCAAATGTGGGAATTATGTTTAGGCAAAGCTCCTGTAAAAAAAAAATAAATCCGTGTTAAGTTTAAAAAGAAGCATGCATATTTGTTATATTAGTACTATATTACTAAAGCTCAAGATTAATTTAAAATGTCTTCCTAAGATTTCCTCTTATATTTAAGAAATATAATTTTCAACTAAACTGACCTTAATCTATCAGCGTCACTTAAAAATGGCTAGAAAAATAAAGCATCATGATATGTATATAGAAC
>JANHFY010023242.1:29637-82026 GCA_027560095.1 Chloroceryle inda
GCAGATGACACCAAGCTGGGTGGTGCTGTCAATACACCAGAGGGATGGGATGTCATCCAGAAGGACCTAGACAAGCTAGAGAGGTGGGCTCAGGAGAACCTCATGAGGTTCAACAAGAGCAAGTGCAGGGTCCTGCACCTGGACCAGAACAATCCCCACTAGCAATACAGGCTGGGAGATGAGGCAATAGATAGCAGCCCTGCAGGAAAGGACTTGGGGGTGCTGGTAGATGAGAAGCTGGACATCAGTAGCCAGTGTGTGCTTGCAGCCTAGAAGGCCAATTGCATCCTGGGCTGCATCAAAATAAGTTTGGCCAGCAGATGGAGAGAGGTGATTCTTCCACTCTACTCCACTCTGTTGAGACCTCACCTGGATTAATGTGTCCAGCTCTGCAGCCCTCAGCACAGGAAGGACATGGACCTGATGGAGCGGGTCCAGAGGAGGGACACAAGGATGATCAGGGGGCTGGAACACCTCTCCTACGAGGACTGGCTGAGGAGCCGGGATTGTTCAGTCTGGAGAAGAGAAGGCTCCAGGGAGACCTAACAGCCACCTTCCAGTACCTGAAGGGAGCTTAAAAAAAGACTGGAGAGGAGGGCCCGTTTACAAAGGCCTTTAGGGAAAGGATGAGGGGCAATGGTTTTAAATTAGAAAGAAGTGGATTGAGATTAGATGTAGAGGAAGAAGCTCTTCAGCATGTGGGTGGTAGAACACTGGAACAAGTTGCCCAGGGAGGTAGTTGAGGCCCCATCCCTGGAGACATTCAAGGTGGGGCTTGACAGAGCTCTGAGCAACCTGCTCTAGTTGAAGATGTCCCTTCTCTCAGCAGGGGGGTTGGACTAGATGACCTCTAGAGGTCCCTTCCAACCCAGACATTTCTATAAAAATATACTTCCAAGACAGGAAAAAAGAAATAAGCATTGCCCCAGAGGATTAGGTCAGTCTGTGGGTACTTAAAGATGTATGAAATACAAAAAACTACTAAAGTAAAAAGGAGAGAGTATTAAACATGAAGTCTGAATTTTGCACTGCATAGTTCAAAACAGAATTAAAATATAAAGAAATTTAATGCAATGGTTGAGAAGCTCAGCTATTCTATTATGTATAAAATTAGTACTTTTTTTTCCTATTACATATTCACTATGTCTTATAAAAATTAAATACCACAAAAGGAAATGGAGTCAGTCTAGACATAGTGTCGAACACTACACAGAAGAAATATGTAATGACAGACGTTTGCCTTTGAGGTTTCTGGGCACAGCTAGCACAAGAAAGCACTTAGTTTGTCAAGGGAAGAAAACTTTTCATCATGCAACATTAAAGTACAGCCTTGCTATGAAAAAACTTGAAGCAATCTTAATGGGAGAAAAGGTGGCAAGATGACTTCAAAGAGCTATGATAGCATCCGGAAACAAAGGGAAAGCCTGGTAAGTGGAGAGAAGACAACTCCTTTTCAAACTGGGACAAACTACAAGAGAACATGCAAATGATGCTTCCTACATGTACTGAGAGCACAATTTGTCATTTTCTATTTAAAGAATTATGGATAGCTGAGGAGTATTTCCACACCAATTATTTTCTAATCTCCCCTTCTTTCCAGCTACTCTGTTCACGGCAGTCTATTACAGTACAATGCCACACGAAGTCCAGCATTCCAAGATTTGGAATATTAATAGATGATCACATATTTTAAAACTCACTATTTCAAGACATCATACAGACCTACCTTAGGTAGTTTTGGCAGAACCTTTGGCAGCCCTTTAAAAAACTGTGATTTCTGGAGGTTATCCCTTTGAAATAATGAATCAAAATACTGAAGTGTCATTGCTCCTACATCATCAAAGAATGGTATCTAAAAATAAGATCAAAAGCTTGTGATCTGGATGGAGACAACAGTGACACTGTTACAAAGATTCCAAAATATAACAATCTGCTTAGCTTTGAAACGCACTGTATCAAACCTCTACAATTACATGCCTGCAACTAACAATCAGAAAAATACATTTTTTTCATACTAAGTAATATAATATTCACAAATAAAAGTTGATTATTAAGATGGTATTTTCCTAGCATTTTAAAGAAACATGCACATTATATGTATATAAGTTACTCTATTGTATATGAAATGGTGTTTTATCTACAAAAAATGGAATTAAATGTTAAAACCTTGATTAGAACTTCTGGGAATAATTATGCTATTTAATATTACAACAAAGGATTGCCTACTAGGCCATTCAGATCTGGCTACCACCCCTGGAAACTTGCACTTGGTTTTGGTTGAAAAACTTGTGCAAAAAGAAAAGATATAAAAAAAAAATTTCAAAAGCTCTGCTGTAAAGCAGAAAGCGAAGCCAATAAGAGTAGAGCAACAGAGGAAAAAAAAAAAAGAAAAGAGATTCAGAAAAGGAGATTGCAGTAGGGCAATGCAGAAGAAAATAATTTATCAGCTAGTCTGCACTGTGGACTAAAATTGTGTCTTCTAGATCACACACCAAAACGTATGTAATCACAGAATCCTATACTGGTTAACAAAAACTAGTTAAAACTATCAAGGTAAACTTGCCCATGTCAAGCTCCACTCAGTGCATGTCACGCATGCCACAACAAACTGGTTTTAGAACTAAAGTTCTAATATCTCTACCCTACAACTCAGTCTATAAAGCAGATGCCATAAGTGAGACTAGTATCTTCATAAAACCATACTGCTTAACACAACCATTTACAGCTTTATTTGTTGTAGTCCTTCAGACAAGTGAGTTCATACCTGAGTAGTATTTGCCTATTTCCTCACTTCCCATCTTTCAGCCTGTGTGTTGACAGAACCATTACCTGTTCCTCCTCCCTCCTTCACTCACTATTTCACCCAGCTGTTACAGACACTGCATACAGTTTTTTTATATGACAGAAAAATAAGAAAATTGTTTTGCTAAGCAAATCTATGAGCAGGAACCTGAAAAGCTATCAGAAATGAGAAAGTAGGGTATAAAACAAAGGAAGAATCATGCTTTTAAGTTCTACTTTCAGATAGGAAAACAGAGGAAGAGTTTGTCAAATTATAAATTACTCGCAATTAGTTTTTACTTTATTATGTCAAGTAAGCTCTGATTACATTGTTAAGGTATTGTGCATATTTAAGAATACAATGAAAATGATAAGCTAAAAGTTAATCCCTACATTTACTGCCCTTTATCATTTAATGGCTTTAAAATCATCCCAATACAATTCTAAAGACTGAATTATATAAAAAAATAACACAGAAAATACTTTCCACTACATTGGAAAGCAACAAATTAATGTCACATGGAATGATTACTCTAAATTCTGTCTCAGCACCCACTTATTTCATATTAATAAAGGTCAGCATAAGGACAGCTTTGGCATCAACTAACATCATTATTTCCAAAACAGTCAAAAAAAACCACCTTAACATTTCAACTAAAATGTTTATCAGGAAAACACTTTAAAATAGCTCTATTGTTTCTACAAGTCAAACACTATTTTCCCTCTTCCCTATGGCTACTGTATTTTCCATGAACTGACCTTAGTCATTTGATCTGCGTCTGGTCTGACTGCTGGAGCTACATTTAGGAGTAGCTTTACATGTTCACGCACCTCCTCTGGTATATTCTGAAGAGTACTGGAGTTTAAACGACTCAGCTGCATAAGTAATTTAAGCACATACACCATGAAGTCAGAAAAATCCTGCATATAACTGTTTCCAATAAACAACAGGACTATACTTCATTCTCCTGATGATTTCTCTCCTCACCCCTTCTCCCCTTTTGTAGCCTATTTGCTTCTCATCACTCACAGTCTTTCTGTCTCCCAACAGCCTACCTGGTCACAGTAACCTGTTTCCAACTTCTCATTGCATTCAGGTTATCAGAGAAACCAAACCCAGTATATTTAAACACCCAAAGAAGCTACAGCAAAGGGAACTTGCATATGAACACACATTATGTCAACTTATCTAAGCAACTGTCTTCTGCTAATAATTATAGTCTACAATAAATGTGAAATAGTTGATAAGTGGTTAACCAATGTAATGTCAAATGATCAAATTACTCTAAACTCAGCCATTTTCAACAGTCCTACACAGGTCATTCACTGCCTCGTGTTTCACACTGGTCACCCCAACAGGTAAAGTACTTATTCCATGAGACCAGTATTCCACAGGTTTACAAAGAAATCAGGTGAAAAATGAAATTTGTAGTTTACAAAGTTGGTACATGTAACCTTCTCTACACATATTTTTATTTCCCGTGTTTTGCTAGGATTTTTTTGTTGTTATTACAAAGATACCTCGGAAGATAAGATACCATTATTGGACTGGTTATGTTGTTGCACTGGTAATTGTGTTCTAAATATTTAAATTTATTTTAAACCAGTAACTTTTCAAATATGAAAACCAATAAATAATAGTCACAAATAGAACAAATACCTGATCCAGTTGTCTACTAAAGCTTTTATAAATATCCTGCTTGTTGACCTCAAAAATTGGTTTTCCCTTATTAAACACTGCATATGTAACAGCTCCTAGAGAGTACATATCACTGGCTGTCTCACAGCTCACAGAGAGAATATATTCTGGTGCCAGATATTCAGGATTTGGAAGACACAAGGATGGCAAGTTTGGATCCCATTCCTTGCAAGGGAACTTTGGCTAGAAGAGAAGTAAAAGCGAAGTACATTTATTAGGGATTTTTAAAGAACATTTTGATTAAGAAAGTGAAGCAGCAAAAAATAATGAATCCACTGAAATTCATTTATGTATGAAACAGAAACAGTAAGGCAAAACTATTTAAGACTCTGTATCTGTAGCTTAGTGTGATCAGCTGATGCAGTTACGTTGGGAAGTGTAATGTAAAAATCAAAGCACTGTTTCAGGAGGGAAATGTGAACTACAATGGCAATTCATTTTAGGAGGTAGCAACCAGGCACTGACTGTATTAGGGATCTCTGCATGTCATCTAACATGCAGGTGAGCAGAAGAGGCACAGGACTCAGCTTCTGTCTGAAACGATCACTAATCTATTTTGACTCAATCTAGAGCTGCACCATGTGTTCAAACTTCCTTCCAACAAAATATAGAGGTGAATATGAAATAAGTGATTCTATACTGAAATGCAAGGTCATCGAACTGGCTTAAAAGAAAGATATGAATTTGAAATTTAATGATGATAATGATAAAGATCTATTACCTCCTGTTCAGATGGATTTGTTGACTGGATACAAAAATCAAAGCCCATAATTTTCCATGCTCCACTTTTATTCAAAATTATATTTTCAGGAGTAATGTTTCCATGGACCATTTTGACACTGCTATGTAAAAATGACAAGCCTTCAGAAACCTGTTAATAAAAGATTACTAGTTCAGGTTAATGTTTCTTCAAATATCCTGTAAGACATTTACAAAAATTCTGTTCCTGTGGTCACAGTTAAATTGGTAAGTTAAGTAAGAAACAATTTCTCACTAGTATTTTAGGGTATATTTTTTAAATTATGCATGAAGGAAATTAAACACAGATGGGTAATCAAGAGATGAGACTACTAATGCCTACTATCACGGCATAAGAATAAAAATGTTTTTCAAAGTTGATCAGCTTGTTCACCAAATAAAACATGGGAGCTACTGTTCCTCCACAGAAGGTGATAAAAGATTCACATATAGGAGAGACAGCTGTAGCATAGACATTTATATGGAAAATAGAAGTTCATTAAATCATATTTTCTACAGCAGAATAAACAAAACCAGTAGCAACTTAGAGACTCCAGTGTTCATCCTCTCTTATAAACTGACAGTGATGAGGGTGCTATCATAGCTCACTTCTGAACTACTTGATTTACTACATGCAGACAAAACCTTGGCAGTTTACAAACTTTAATAAACACCCATTAATACTAAAAGCATGATAAAATTTTAAGGACAACCTGTGTCATACCTGAAGCAAACCATATTTCATCTCCACATCATAAAGTTTATAGTCTTTAATGTCAGCTGGCAGAGGAGAAGGTAGGTTGTCCCAGCTACCAAGAACATTAGCTAAACTCGCACAGACTGGTTCCGTACAAAATGCCAAGCAATCCCTATAGAGGGAATACATAAAAACATTTCTTGTAAATAAATGCATTAAATCTCTTGACTGTGATACTGTGAACGATACAAATACCATATATGTTACCAGAGCACTTGGTGCTACCTAGAACTATGCTATATTTCAGATTTTGAACTCAAAAGTAATATTATACTAAAAAGAAACACATAAATATCTGAAGTATTCCAAAAATATTTGAATTAAGTTACTGTATTCTCTAACATTCACATAGATCACTAATGATGCACACAGTGCTTCATAAAAAGTTTTAATAAAACAACTCTTTTCTTGTCCTGATCCAGGAAAATCAAAGAAGTTACTCTTATTATCAATAAAACTTGTAAAATCAGGCTTTTAGCTGTGCCTAAAACTGACACATCCCTGACTGAAGCAATACTTAATGTGGTTGGACAATGATGAGAAACAAAATTAATAAAATGCACCTCACTATTCTTTAACTTTGCAAATGAACAGGAAAGAAGAGGTGAGAAGACAAATGCACTTCTTGTACAAATGGCAGTGTGCATGTGAAGTGACTGTTTTATAAATTATTTTATCATTTTATCTTTAATTTTTATTATTCTCTACCATTCTGTTAACTCGCTCCCTTTCATGTTTATATTAACACAAGCTCATTTCTGTAGTAATTACAAGGAAGAACCAAAGCACAGAAAGACAAAGGCCTTCATTTTCAATCTGTCTTCAACTTTAGCATAGAGTTTGCGTTATTTAGTCACACTCAAGGCACAGATGATCACAAATGCTGAGGGAGCAGTTATTCAGGGGTTTTCATCACATAAACTCTCTGACTGCTGTTGTTTTGAGGGAATAAAAAGATGTCTGTTTACTTTTTACTTTAGGAGCTAATTAAATAAGGACCTAAACCAGAGTAACGGAAGGATGAGGCAAATTTAATTAAAGCAACTAAATATTACTGATAGAAGCTGGTGTCTGCCATGCAGTGCAGTTTCCTTAACAGTTCCCTGAATAATATCAAAATGAAATTCAAAATAACATAATTAAAAGAAAACAAGTTCAAAATAAAAGCAATGGCCAAAAAAAATGCATATGCTTTGGGAAAAACTGCAACAGATGAAATGTCTAGTAAATAAAGTATCTGGGACTCTTTACAGTACTACCATTTTTAACAGGTAGGAATGACATGAGTGAATTTATTATCTGGATTATTTTTTTTCTCAAATAACAAGTTAAATATAGACTAATATTGCTCATCTGTACTGCTACTGGAATTCAGTAACAGTTGTAAGTATCTGGCTTGTAACTAAAACAGTGTGGCCAGCAGGACAAGGAAAGTGATTATGCCCCTGTACTCAGCACTGGTGGGACCACACCTTGAATACCACGTTCAATTTTGGGCCTTTCACTACAAGGACAGTGAGGTGCTGGAGCGTGTCCAAAGAACGGCAACGAAGCTGCTGAAGGATCTACAGAACGAGTTTTATGAGGAGTGGATGAGGGAATTAGGGTTGTTTAACCTGGAGAAAAGGAGGTGCAGGGGAGACCTTATTGCTCTCTACAACTGCCCAAAAGGAGGCTGTAGCAAGGTGGGGGTCAGTCTCTTCTCCCAGGTAACAAGTGATAAGAGGAAACACTTCATGCTGTGCCAGGGGTGGTTTAGGTTGGACATTAGGAACAAACTTCACTGAATAACTGAAATACTGTGACAATTTTAGGAATAAGCCTGGGGTATATGCTGGGATTTACTTGCATACACTGCAACTGAGATGACTTTGGTTATTTAGCATGTAATAGTTTATTTACAGTCTGAGAGTACTGAGAGCTGACTTCAATTACCTAATTAATCTTCCTTAGGCTTTTGTGAGGGGCACACTGAACTGTAGGAACAATGACAGTTTTGAACCCTTGTTAATGTCAAATGTGGTTAGTACTGGAGGAAAGACATATATGAATATGCAAGAGTTGTTTAATCCAAGAAATCTCTCCCAAAGTAGACACTGCAAAGCTGAAGAAGCTTTCCTACAGTATTCTCAGCTCCTAGAAGCCAGTACACTTGGAATAAATGCAGGTTAACAGACACAATCAAAATTTTAGAAGTTTGAGAGGTAATGTACCTGAATCTATTAGGCTACCACTTAGGAAAACTATTTGGAGAAAAAACTCTAAAACCTTTATGATTAATTATTAATTAGATTTACAACAAAAATGCATCCTGTCTTGTGGGAAAAAAAGTCTGAGGGTGGGGTGAACACCAATCTAACATGAATAAGTACAGTAAACTTGAATCTCATCAGATATATGTGTTGAATGTTCCAGATATCTTATGGTCAATAGCAAAACAATGATTAACAAACTCTGTTCTCAACTTTACTACAGTTTACCTGGATTCTTCCAATGGATGTTGAACAGTAAGTAGTCGAGGGTGTCGAAGTCTGGTTAGCTGTTGAACACCTCGTTTTAAAGAATCAATAATCTGATCCTTTTCAAATTTTTGATACTTGTCTATTAGCTTCTTATCAAAGACAAAAACAGCCACTTCCTAGAAAGAAGGAACACATTTCACTTGGTATATAGCAATGCCAGAAAACAAGCCTATACACAACTACTTACACACATACACAGGTTTTCGGAATCAACATTACAGTCCCACCAATGCAATAACTATTTCAATATATACATATATAGAAATATTGTCCTTCCTTTGTCCAAGTCATAATCACACAGGTGAATACCTACACATTCTGTATGATCCACAGGAGAGAAATCAGCTTTATTTTAAGTAGATGAAAGCATTTACATCGACTATGAACAATTTGGATTTTCTGCGCATACATGCATTCACCTGTCATGAAACATATGAAGTGGTGCTTTATTAAATCAGACCCTGTCTCAGCATTCTGCTCCAAACCAGTATGGTCTATATTAAACTAGACATTCTGGAAAGCTAATTTATAGTCAAAGTAATCAACTAACCTGGTCAAACTGTTCACATGATAAAATATAAAGAATTTTTTTAATGCTTTAAGAGGTGTAAAAACAAGCCCTAAAAATGCAATAGATGTTAAAACCAGAGAAAATAGTTTTCCAAACAACCTCTCTGCAAATGGAGTAGGAGAAAATCAAGTTTATATGAAACTTTGAAATTACAGAGGTGGATGTGAAATAAAAAATTAGATTACATTACCATCTTAGAAGGCATTAAAGAGAAACAAATCAATTGAAGAAAAAAGGAATTAACTTTATCATTAAACAGAAACTTCCTTATACAACTACAACAGCATTATGAATAATAACAAAGGTTAGAAACCAGAGAAAATAAGAGGGAAATACAGCTTTCAGTCCCAAGAGGAAGTCTATGCTTTTGCACTGCACATTTTATAACCATTATTCTAATTAAAATCTCACAGAAACATTTACATTATTGATTAAAAAGACCTCTAGAAATAGGTTTTATTAAAAAAAAATAAATTCAGTCCAATACACAAAAAATGGTTTATATTTTTTAGCTGGTCTCTCTTTCATAAAGCCATTAGCAGGTGAACATCTATCACTACCTCAACTAAATACACTTTTCCTGCTTCTATCCATATCACCTGTCTGCTCCCACTTTTAAGCTTGATGGATCAAACAGTGACCCAAGGCAGGAAGGAACCAATGACAGAGGATGGAAGACATAAACTATACCCACTATTTAAAAAATACATGTTTTCCAGTACAAACTGTCAATGTACTGAGCAGTGCATAACCAATAACGAAATTTCAAACTAATACAGCACTCCTGAAAGCAGTTCTGCTTAATGTCAAGTCAAAAGAATCAGAAAGTGAATATTTAAAACAGTATGGGACAACAGCCATAATTTGAATATTTCATGATGGCTGTAAATAAGTTCCATTGGTGCTTGCTGCAATCCTGCATGGTTTGTTATTCTAGGTATACTAATGATTGCCACCACAGTGATTTTGTAGACTTAGTTATTATGGAGTGTCAAGACTCAAAATAATTTAAGCTGTGTAACAACTTGTTTTCAGTACCCTCATTTTCATGTGACATATCTGATACAAGAAAGCAAATAGCCATCTCTCTCTGCTCATGGACACTAAAATGTTGTGTGTTCTGATATTAATGATTCAAAATATGCCATTCTTAAATTCAACTCCATAATCAATATTGATTTTTTTTTTATATGCAGAATTCTCTATCTACAATATAATATCTTAACCCCCATAGGTTACCAGATACTACTGTACAGAAGAATGAAGAGGTAGCTGTGTCATAGGCTGCAGAACACACTCTCATTGCACAAAAAATATTGAAAACATACAGTACACTTGGAAACATTTTAAAGTATTTATGGCTTTATCCTGGGTGAATCCAATAACTGTGTCAAACTCTGACTATGAACACATTATTTCTATTTTTCCATTTCTGTTTTACAAGAACTAATACTCAAGCCATAAAGGAGGGCTACTGACTGTAGATGACAAGGGTCCCATTTCCTGTAATTACTTTAATGAAAACTTAACTGAGATGAAAGCCTGCAAAATCTTACATATTCACTACCTCTTTCCCCAGAAATCTCACAGGGAGCTTCTACTTTGTTTTTTTCCTGTCATAAGTTTGATGGAAGAGTAGCTTCTTCCTGCAGATAACTACTTCAGTTATGTCATAATTCCAACTTCATAATATAAAAATTAACATAAAAAGACTAAAATATATTAAAAAACATGACTGCTCTCCACAAAGAAAGTGAAAAAGCACAGAGAAAACAACCTTTATCTTTAATAACACAGATTTTCGTTCCTTATATGAGAGGAATTATACACACCTTGCTCAGTATGCTCTTGTCTCAACATAGTACACTGGCAATGTTACTACCTGGGTTAGGAAGTAGGGACAAGCATGGAGCAGACTAGACTGGCCACTTGAGAGATCCAAGTTTCAACCTCCGTTCTGTTGACAAATATGAGATAACCTGCACCATCTGTCTCAGTTTCCACATGTTTAAGTTAAGGGCTTTACTTTTAAGTGGGGTTAAGTAAAGCTCAGTGATGACACTAGATAGATGTATGTTATGATATGTTCTGGGTAAATATTTGCCAGGATGAAGGCTTTCAAGAGAACATCTGTTGTTACTGCCAAGAAATTAGCATTTAACATGAATCATTGAAGTGATCAGTATTTAAGTTCTAAAAGGCCTTTGCCAAGGAATTAAATGCCACCTGTCCAAGTAGGAGTAAGCACTGTCCACAACAGGCAAGACAGAGGACATGGTTTAACCTGACTATAACATTAACTCATCTAAAACACTTCAAGACACTAAACAGAAAAGTGTAAATCAGTTCTCTTTGATAGTTTCCATATTTCAAGGGAATCCTATTGACCACTGACCTGAAGACCTGGTATTCACTAATATACCCCTTTTTTACAAGGTTTTTTTATCCTTGTAGTTTTAATCACCAAATACCACAACTTCCTTTTCCCAGATTTTTTGTACAGTTTTCCTTTGTACTGGGTCTGGTTGAGATGGACTTAACTTTCTTCACAGCATCCCCTATGTTGCTGTGTTTTAGATTTGTGGTTAAAACAATGCTGATAACACACTAATGTTCTGGCTATTACTGAACAGTCTTTCTACAGGGTCAAGGCTTTCTATTTTTCCCACTCAGCCCTTACAGTGGATAGGCCGTGGATAGGCAGGAGATTGACATGGGACATGGCCAGGACAGCCAACCTGGACTGACCAAAAGACTATTCCTTATCATATAATATCATGCTCAGTGAGAAAAACTTAGAAGAAGGTTCGGGTTTTTTTTGCTTCTTAGGTGGTTATTTGAACTCTAGGTTGAAGCATTAGTCTGACCGTGAAATGCGGTGAGCAATTTCCTTTGCTTTGCTTGTTTTTTCCACCCCTTCCTTCACCTCCTAAACTGTTTGGATCTTTTGAGTTTTCTTGTTTTCTTCTTCCTATTTTCTGCTCCCATCTTTCTGGGTGTGAAGAATTGAGTAGCTGTGTGGATGCTTGGTTGCTGGTAAGGGTCAACCCACCACATCCTCCAAGTCCATTTGCAATCCTGCATTCCTTATGAAACACACCAGCTTGAAACACACACTGACAGTTTAACATACGTGTCCTTATTTACGCACCTTAAAAACGAAAGAGAAAGCAAAAATACTGTTCCTATCTTAACCATTGCAGCTTCTAAAAAAAAAAAAAGAAAGAAAGAAAGGGGAGGAGGAAAGAGAGAAAAAATAAATATTCTCCCTAACCAGAAAAAGTCAACCAGGCAACCAAGGTATGTCATGCTTTCTCTCCTGCCTCCAAGAGTGCTCCAAGAGGAAGGGGAGAACTCAGAAACACACTAGATTCCTGTGTTGAAAAAGATGCAAACAAAACTCGATCATATATCTAAATTAAAGACTCTAAAAACTGTGGAAATGTAATGATAATGGAATAGCAATACCTCTTCTTATTCATCCCAGTACATACTGAGAAAGCATGTTAACAGTACCTGTAAAACATTCAAGCAATATAGTGATGAATGCTACAGAAACCTCAAAGCCTTCTATTTTAAATGACATTTGGGACAGTGTGGAGTAATAATGACAGAGACTAAGCACAGAACAAGGAAAAAAAAATTCCCATGAAATATTTAATAACTACTGATCACCATCTAACCTGTGAACTGAATGACAGGCTGTTCTCGTGGAAAAAGATTATACGTCATAATGTTAAAGACTAAGTCATGAACATAAAAACAAAGGAAATTTTAAGTTAGCAGTCAGAGTGCTTGATTTTGGAAAGTTTATTTTTGTTTTCCTTTCTTTTTTTTTTTCTCTATTTTGTCCATATGCACTCACACATACTTTTTAAATGAATAATCAAATGTAACTCAATATGCAAACAAACAATGTTTTACCAAAGCCTCCCACTGTGCAAAGCAAAATATTCTCTGAACTAAAATACTGGAAAGCATTCCAGTGAAATTTTCCTCCAGCTTTTGATGGATTTATTTTTAGAAGCTTGACAATTTTTTTTATAAACCTTCTCTCCCATCAGTTTGTTTCAGTCATAAGATATACATTCCAACTATTTCAGTTTTTAAATGGATTAGACTTTGAAGCTTGAATAGTAGGAAACTTTCATTTCAAAGCTATTGTATTCACAGCCAAAACAACTGAAACTTACCTATCATCAATATATTAGTACTACCACAATAAAACTTAAACACAACTACAATAATCTTGAAGTGAAAGCCATGATCTTAATTCTGCTAGTTTTTATGACTGAGCTGCCAATAAGAACAAGTGACCTTACCCTATTTGTTTGTGATCACACTTTCTAAGCAGAAGAAAGGACAAGTGCTGTATTATGCCAAGGAAAAAAAAAAATATAATCAGTGCATAAAGACTAAATTAATAAATCCAAGATAAGCAGAAACAAATACTATAAAATTAGCAACATGTTACTTTGTGTATATATGTGCAGCCAAAAAGACTCCTAAAACTTTCAAACAAACACCAGCAATTCAGCTACTGAATAGCAACAGAGAAACACATGCACACAGGTAAGTAATTTCCTCACTTTCTGTTACATTGTTATTCAGTCACCCACAAAGTAAATAAGAAAAAACCCCACAAACAACAAAATGTCAACATTCAGATAACCAGGAAAACTAGCAAGGTAGGAACCAGGTGGAAATCTGAAAACAGGTATAAAATCAAACATATCTGCTGCCATCATAGGCAGAATATTTGTAACTGTTCAATTAATTCATATTTGAAATCTTAACTTCAACTTCCGCAAGAATCATAGAATGTTAAGGGCTGGAAGGGACCTTGAAAGATCATCTAGTCCAACCCCCAAAGACTGCTGACTTCCGTCTGTCCCAAGAACAGATTTCTGATCGTCTCTACTGCTGTAATGCTAAACCTCCAGATTTGGCTATTTCATCTGGCTACAATGACTTAAATTATTACTTATGTTATTGTAAAGTGACAATGACACAAGCAATTAAGCCCTTACAACCTTCCAGTCTGGTTACAATACAGATTTACCCTAACAGAGGTAAGTGCTTGTAGCTTCCAGTTAGATCACCACACTTGCAATACAGTAAATACGTGCATCACTTCACAGAAGTCACTGCTACCACTTGGAAGATGACAGCCTGCCACTTCCATAACGCCCAGCCAATATTCAAAAGGTACACACAAAAGAAAAAATAATGTTAAAGAACAGATATATTGCAATGCAACACAACATAAACTGTTTGTATTGCTGCAGTTTTATTTTGCAATGGCAAATTGCATGTTGACATAATGTTACGTAACTAGTAATATTAATAATGAATGAGAATTGCATGTCAAATCACCAGTCACCTAAAATTCCCTGCAGTACAATTGCTGCCGTATTTTTAATGACTAATGATGGCATACAAACGTACAGATGTTAGTCAGGGTTTACAGAGATACTGCTGGATCACATGTGGCAATATCTGAACTAAAACCGCAAAATTGTCAGGCAGAATTCAGAGCTTGAAAAACATGAACGACAGGAACCAAGTTACACACACTCCATCAGTTACGCAGTGGAAGAAACTTGCTACAACTGTCAAGACCTTACAGCTACACCTGCTACAGGTCAGATGCTTACTGGACACAGAGACTGTATAAAACCTATAAAAACTAGCATAATTTCAATGCTACCACTTCTTTGTATAATTGAATAAGACCAAAAAAAAACCAAAAACCAAAACCCAAAACCAATTAAAACCAAATGTTACATTGGTAAATTGAATGTATAGAGTTTGGCAACAGTTAGACAGATGCTTGAGAATATAGCAAAAGCACATACTTAACATGGATGGCTCAGATTCTGTCACAATTGCACCACACATTCTCCACAGAACATTTATTCTGCACAGTATATTTCTTCTCTATTTGCTATAGTATATTTTCCTATGATCTAACAAATCCTATGTGTTTTCCAAAGTTATTCCTTTGTGTCCATTTTTGTATATCTGTAACAAGCTGACTCATTGCCTAAGTGACTTCATATCACTTCAGCGTCAAGTTTAACTTAAGGCTGTAACTTATTAATACTCCTATTTACTCATTGTAAATTCCATTTAATCACCAAGTTTGAAAAAAGTACAAAATAATTTTCTGTAGTAACAGTTCTTGAACTCTGTTTCTGGCAAACTTTCTTCCAAAGTAATTACTATTTACACATGTGATTTCAAGTGAGTCAAAAGTTTATATACTAGTTCTCTAAACCCTAACATTTTAAGGAGACTGAAAGGGAGCAGTATTGATGTGAAAGCAGCACTGGGAAGGTACAACTCATTTCCTCAACAACCTCCTCCTCTATTTTGTGCCTTCCTGTTACTGCATCTCATGACTTAAGATTTCTAAGCACTCAATTTCTGTACGGCACCTGAGGGAAAAAAAACCAATAGAGTCTCTTTTGCTGAGAACAAGTGATGGTATACTTCATGATTATTTTGAACTGTAAAAAGCCAGATCTGCTGCTGCAAAAAAAGGCTGCAAAGTAAAACAAATTAGAGAACTGATCCATGTTAAAACTGCTTCCTTCTTGTCAGACCACATTTAACTCAGATTAGTGCTTGAGCTTGGTCTTGAAGTGTATGCTATCTGTGGATGCAGAACTGCTTTCTCCAGCAGGGAAGGCTTAAAGCAACTATCACCTATGTAGCTGAGGATGTTAAATTTAAATAAGGTTGAGTTCTTCACAGAATCACAGAATGGTAGAGTTTGGAAGGGACCTCAGAAGATTTCATTTTAATTATACTACTACTCTTAGCATTAGTCTGGCCTGCTGGATTTTGGTTTTAAAGTGCTACCTACCAACTGCTACACATCAGTCTATTATCTAATGCTGTATAAACTTAGGTCTTGACAACCCACCTGTTTTGTTGATTTTTTAGTTCCATTAAATATCTTCCAAGCAAGAGCATTACCACCACTGGCAATATGTCGGCCAACATCAAATTCCCTGGTAACAGGATTTCCCATGACTGCACTGGTGACATCAGCTGTTACCTTTGTAACGGTACTCTTCAATTTATTCAGCATGGACTCCATTGTCTCAACTGTGCACCAATATATTATCCTACAAAGACAAGAAAAAAAAAAGCTTCACAGTCCTCTCACAATTTCTATTAACATAAGACACATGTCGAAAACTAGAATGTCTAACCAAGGATCCAATAAAATACAGGAGCAACCCACAAAAAAAACCAACAAACTGAAATAGAACTTCTAGGGCTTTGTAGCTATACATACTCACAGTGCACACATCTATCTGTGTGTGCATGCGTGGGGTTTATATTGTATTGCTTCTACTTTTCAGAAACTTCTGAATGTCTTGAACATTCCTCATTAAATGTAACAAAGCAATTAAGGATGGAGAAATACAACCATTTATTGAAAATAGGTAATTGAATAAAGCAGAAAATCTATAAACTGCTCCCATGAAGGGAAAGGTTTGTATATCAATATCAATCAGCAAAGAGAACCAAACCTGAAGGAAACCAGACTCGTTCAGTTCAGTGCTCATGGAACTACACATTTTCTGAAGGGAGGGATTGCTTAAGATGACAGACCAACAAAAGAATAGATGTGTATTATGCAGGAGACACATAAAAAATGTGTTCTTTCCTACTCAAAATACAAGCTCAAAATTCAGTACTTATCGTAATGCTGATGTTATTATCTGTATGATCTAATTATTAATGAGCTTAAGTATTAATCAGTTGCTGCAGGGGATGGAAACAAGAAACCATCTTTTTATACATTATTTTAACAAAATGTTAAACTAGGTGTAAATTTAAAAACTAAAAAACTGTGGCATCCCCTGTACTATGTACTTCCCAGTTCCCAGAGTTGTCATAATCAGTTCCAAAAAATCTGACTTGCTTATTGAGTCAGGTAGTTCTGAAGCAAAAAGAGACAGATATTCATCTTCCATATAGGTGCAAACAAAGATGAAGAGAGAATGCAAGAAAAAAATATTTCCTGGAATCAGTATCATGTTGTATATTCAAAAGCAACACTGAAAGATATTTCTTCATTCTTTCAAATATGTTGTGAAACTATTTCTTCAACTGATAATAAAATAAAACTAAGACAACACACCAGCAAATATACTGAAATCCATAGAAATAATATTTTCAGTTATGGCTTTGTCATACATATAACTCATTGGCAAATAATCCGTTTAAAACTACTTACTTCCTGGAAAAACAGAGAATGTCATTCCTATTCAAATGGGAGAGACAAGTTTCTTTTGTGATAGAGAAGATGTTTGCCAAGTTATAGTAACAAGAACAAAAGAAGCAAAAGGCACTACCAAATTATCCAGTGAGCACTGGGACTAATCAGCCCCCATGACCCTCTAATCAGATGTGAGGTGCTTGCTTATACAAATTAAAGCTCTTCCCACTGTATTTTTAAGGCAACCTTCTAATCTTTATGGATTATCTGGTATCTATTAATATATGCATTTATGCCACAATTTCTTCCACATTCAAGACACAGATGGGGTTTATTTCCTCTCTACAGCTCTTTACCCTCACAAAACCTGTAGCAAAATACTTTTGACACATATATAACTCAATCAATCTTCACTGAAGTCAAACGCACTAAAGTAATTTGGACATGAACACCTTCTCCCCCAGGCACTACAGATCTGTTTCCATTAGAAATCTGGACAAATAATCTGATTAGTATTACACTGTAAAGATAGACTTGTTTTCTAAAAGAGGTGATAAACATACTAAATAAAACTTCTTAAAATGTTATACAAGTCACTGAACACCTCACTCCAGTGCAGATGTTTGTAGCAGTATTAACCTAGTCCTAAGCAAACTCTAGCAAGTGTTGGACGCAACAGAGCTGTGCAGCTTTGTCTCAACTACTGTTGTAGTTACATCACACCTTCAATATTCTTCCATAGTGAGATGCAGAAACACACTAATGCTGTGGCTCCATTCATATCTCTCCAGTTTCCACAATAACTGACTCACACAACTTTGTGATACCAAATGAAGAACCAGATTAGGAGTTTCTTTAAAAATACATTATAAAAAAGAAAGCTATCCAGCTGCACGAACGTAGATCTTTCAAACACTACTCTTTAAAATCAGATGGCTTCAACAGGACCACTCAGGAGCAGAAGCAGATACGACTACAGGCATGTTCAGGGTGGAGTTGGTCTTAATTATGGGACTGTGAGTTTTAGATATGAGAAACTGAGTCTGAATACAATGAGATAACCTTAAGAATACTTATGTACTTGCTTGGTATGTATTAAGTGTTTTGTAGAGAACATAGCTGAAAATAAATTATGAAAATATAGAATTCCTTTATTAAGTAATTTTATTATATTATGTTATATTTTCTTATAACATACTGATTTTACTTTATGAATTGTGCTATGGAAAAATGTATGAAATTCCTAACCATGCAGTCCAAGACAAAACAGCCACTGGGCATCATCTCATATCCGTGTATACCAGAACTTTTCATTAACCTGATAAATAGGTAGAAACAAGAATGACAGAATATTCTAAGTAAGAGCTGTAAGTATTTCCAGCTCTAAAAGATTTCATTCTGAAGCTATTCCATGGTGCAAACTCTACATGCTAAAGGACTATGAAATCAATCGTGATGAGTTTAAGACAACCACAAATCTAATTTATTTATTTTTCAATCTTGTGAGTTTTGCATTGCTTCACTCACTCCCAGACATCGAACCTTCTCTAGAATCAATTCAACACAATCTTTCATTAGAATTCTCAAAACTGAAGAGATATTTTGCAGAATTCATTGCAGATATATGAAGAAAATGCACATGCATGCATGTTCAAATTCCTCTGTATAAATCCAAAAGGGAGCTTATATATAAAGGTGGTGGAAAAACGGTGTAGCATTGATTAAACCACAAGTGCCCTCTGCTGTGAGTGACAGACTAAATGCCAGAAAAGCCACTAGGTGAGAATCTCAACAGCATTCCAGTGTCTAAAGTATTTGGGCTTAAAAATCAAGCCTGGTAGGTCCTGTCCTACCTGTTTCTCTCCCAATTGACAGTATGCAAATTACTGTTCAATTTAGCTACTGAGTAATGAGAAACTTACTTCTCAACAAGCAGTTTGAATTTTAAGTTTACATCCATCTAACACTGTAAATTTGCAGAAAACCTCATGCCAATATTTGGACTGGAATCTCAAATAGTGTATTTTGCTTTATAAAAACAACTATTACCAACTTCAGTAAAAACTTAATGTATGTCAACAGGAACAATGTACCTAGAAAATCCATGACAAAAAAAAGATTATTTTGGGGGTAGTATTTATAATACTACACATCATAATGATTTAATGATATATGAAATATGCAACTTTAGTTCTCAACTGTATGAAAACTGCTTTGTTCAGTTCTTTTAAGACCAAATTACTATTTATAGAAAAATGAACAAGCATAGAACAATTAAAAAGTTGTCCCCTCACCCCCAGTGAAACTTAAAGTTAAAAGGTAATAAATAAGTACATCCTAACAGTGTTCAAACAACAAAGGACATGCAATATATGTTTAAGATCTTTGATTTCTTCTCACTTGGATTTCATGGGTAATATTAACGCTACTAAATACATGAAGCCTAGAACCAATCCTAAAAAGTAATCTGGATGGTCAATGTGTTGTTTTCATGAATTCCCCTCAGAACTGATAACGGTCTTCATGCTGATGTACATCAGCAACACTACGTCAGCACGATGACGACCTAATCACTTGGCAAGGTAGTAAGCAACTACCAACGCAGCAATAAGAAACGAAGCAACACACTGAAATTGTTGAAATAAAGGTAAATCCAAACCAAAGATTCCTCACCACTCATGTACAATAACTACATGATTTAAAACTATTAGTTCATCCTAGAAACAATTCATAGCTTCATCTGATTTATGGATATGGGTGCACACTGTACAGCAGTCCATCATACACTCTGACAGCATTTTCACCTATAACAAGCTGCTATTCTCCTTTGTGAACGAAGGCAGCAGGCAGGTGCATGGCACTTCATGCCACCAAAGCCAAACATCCATCCTATCCATCTGACTCAGATAAATTCACAGAAATAGTTGCTAGTACAATCGGGTCTCACCAAACAAAAGAAAAAAATTCACTCACAACCAACATTTTGCATGTTACAAAAACAACAGAAGGATCAAATGCAGTGATTCCCTGGGCACAGTGTCCTCAAAGCAAGTCACCTTCATGAATCCTATTCAGCATTTCGGTACTGAGCTGCAACTGGAATCCTACCGAAAACCCACGGAGCGAGATCCATGCAAGGAGATCTGTTTGTCACCTGCTGACGAGTGAAACATAACCTGCATGCTACACAAACCCCTGGATTTTCTCTAGCGGGCCAGTATATCTCCCTCGAACTAAGTATTTACTGTTATTTATAGTGAGACCGGACTCGCACGGCTCCGCCGCCAACGGCGCGCAGGGAACCCTTCCTTCCCCCTGCCCCAAGGGCTGCTGACTGCGCTCACTGCTCCGCGGGGCAGCCGCGAGGGAGCCTGCCTGGGGCTGGCGGCGGCCACCGACAGAAGTGAGAGACGGCAAGCGGCGTTTGCAGGCAGGTGATCCGCGATCCGCCAGCTCAGGCAGCAAAACGGTCCCCGCCAGGCCCTACTCACGGCGGCCGCCGCCTTCCCCTCCAGCCCTCAGCGCCGGGCTCCCGGGACGCGACCATCCCCAGCCCCTGCAGGGCCAGCGGGCCCTGCTCGCCCCGCGCAGTGACACTAGGCCACGGGCAGCCACTCCTGCTCAGAAGTGCGGGGGACAGGCCTCTTACCTGAGCCCGTGGGAAGCTACCGGTACAGCGCCCGTCTGCCCGTCACCCTGTAGGCGCGGCGGGCCACCTGTCACGCCGACTCTGTCTCTCACTCCAGCCCCAGCTCGGCCCCGTCCCACTCCAGCTACTCCATAGCGACAGCGACAGCGACAGCGACGGCTCTTGGGGAGGGAGGAGGGCGGCCGAAGCGCTCCTCACTTCCGCCCCGAAGGGGCGGTGCTGGGGCAGCTGCCGGGGTGGGGAGGCGGGGGGCGGGAAGTGATGCACTCTGCCGGTTTCCGCCAGCGGCACCGGCCGTGGTTATGGCGGTTTATTTGACTCCGCGGTTCAGGAGGCTCCAGAGTCAGAGCGAGCTTGATCCGCGGCGGGGAAGCGGGCGGCGGCGAGGTGGGGGGTAGAGAGTCGTCCCTGTCTCTCCGCCGCCGCGGGTTTTTCTGCCGCAGCGCCTCTGGGGCTGGCGGCGGCTCCGTGCCGGTTGCAGCGGAGCGGGCTCGGAGGGACCGGCGCTTGCCCACTGGTTGGACGGGTGGCTCCGGCTGCCGCTGATCCCGCGGGAGTGGCCAGGGGCCTGCGGGTGGGAAGGAGCTACTGCGGGGCTCGGCAGCTACACGGAGAGAGGAGCTTCCTCCGGCCGTACCCCCAGAAGGGGTGGTTAAGGAGGCCGCCGTTGCTTGGGCTGGGCGTGCAGCTGTGTCCGAGTGTTTGGAGCGAAGGTTGGGAGCAGGCGGGTTTCACATGTTGCACTCCTCGGTGTGTTGTCTGCTGAGGGGAGAGCAGAATGTGGAGGAGAACCTGGGGACGGGAGGATCCTACCCCCTAGGTGAGGCTGAGAGAGCTGGGACTGCTCTGCTTGGAGAAGAGAAGGCTCCGTGCTTCTCATCAGTGTCTACAAGTATTTGAAGGGAGAGTGTACAGAGGACAGAGACAGGCTTTTATCAGGGGTGCCCGGAGACGTTGTTGACGCTCCGTCTTTGGACATAGTCAAAAGCAGTTTGGTGATGGTCCTGGGCGACCAGCTCTGGGTGGCCCTGCTTGAGCAGGGGAGGTTGGACGAGATGTGCCCCAGAGGCACAGAAGCCTTGGGCATTCTGTAGTTCTGTAAGGATGTAATGTGTATGTGTACATCTATAGAGTGTGTGTGGTAATAACAAACAAACCTTCCTCACCTGTTCTCAGTGTCTTTTTGTCCACACCTAGTGGCTGTGAGTCAACAGAAAGACGGATGGATGCACGAAGTGTTCTCTTTCTCTGTCTTCGTAAAATTAAGCTGATTTCTGGTCAATTTCTAAATTTATTTATAAAACTAATGTTGTAGAGTGAAAATATTTTTTTAAATGTAAAAGTAAAGCTTTATAAACATTTCCTATATATATTGTGCAGATTGTGATGGCCCTTTTCAAGCAACTCAGCTGTGGAATAGTATTATTCATGCTCTTCACAGTCGGGTGGAAATTAGAAAGCGCAGACAGCATCTGAAAACATATAAAAACTGTTTCACCGGCTCAAATGCTGTTGATGTGGTACTGAGCCATCTTATGCAAAGCATGTACCTAAGCTGCAATGATATTTCTCGTCTGAAGGGAGTCCGTGTATGCCAAGCATTAATGGATCACAAGGTGTTTGAGCCAGTTGGAGCAAGGCTTTACTTATTCAGGAATGAGAGAGAAACTGAATTTGAAGACACAAACACTAGTCTCTATAGATTTGTAAATAGTAGTCTTACTCCTCTTCTTCCGAGAAAGAATAAAGACAATGAGAGCTTGTCTCCTGACCAAAGCAAACAGAAGACAAAAAGACGTTCCAAGTGAGTTACTCTTAAATATTCTGCTGTGCTTTTTTTTTTTTTTTTAAAGTGGTTTAACTAGATGAAGCTATGTCAGTCTAACCCAGGTATTTCAAAATCTACATGCCAGTTTTGAGAAATGTCATGCCAAAATTGCAGGTACTACCTAATATTTCTTGGTAATTTTGAACTACTTTGATTTTCCCTTTGTTATTTAGAATACAGTCTGTCGCAGTAGCATAAGCCTAGGAACCACTTTGGTTTGCAATCGATTGTTCTGAAATTTCAGAGTTAGCCTGAATGAACTAGTTGCTGGAAGCTGGTAAAAGAAATAAAACTGTAAGCAGTATTTGGAATCAATATCCTTGTCCTTTTCACAAAGCAGATGTGGATTATTTACTTTCTAACAGCAGAATAGACCCCAGATACAATGAAGCCCTGAAGTTCTGATTTAACAGCAGTTTAGGAAGTGACAGAAAGATAAACGTGTCATGATCATATTTTTTATACATCTAATTTTTTTTTTTTCTCCTAAGCAGAATGAAGTGTGAAACAACACTTTCAAACCCCTTAGCTTTAGAAGCAGCTGATAAAAAGAGGGTAGAGGAACTTCTTCAATCAATAAATGTTCACGCATCTTTATCTTCAAAGATCACAGTTAACGAACCAACTCATCTGCTGCCAAAAAGAGGTGAGGATTTAATTTTTCTTTTAAAAACATTATTTTTCTTTACTGTATCTACTTGGAGAGAGTACTTAATTTCTGTTAAACACTGCCCCTCGGAGTCCTAAATTTAAAGTATGGCTAATGACAAAATAGCTAAATGAGTGCTAAATGGATGAATGCTCATAGTAAGTAAACTGAAGGAAACAAAATGGGGTTAAGGTTTTGCAGTATGGTGCCATTTTTTTTATGCACATACCACTTCAGAAGGATACAGGTTTTAAGATTAAGTACATCTGTATTATATGATTCCTTTGTTATTCACTTGTTTTTTTCTGGTACATATTACTGATTAGAATAGGTTATGATTCTAATATCGGGGGAGAGATGTTCTCGTTATATCCTTCTTTCTTAGCATGCCTATTTTGATCCATGCTTTCCCAACACAAACATCACACTGTGCTGTTAACCTTGTTTTCTTTGAATACTTAAAACATTCTTGAGCAAGGAAATATAAAGGTTAGTGTTTTGCATAAGATGTAATTTCTGAGGGTGGTTTGTTGTGTGTGGTTTTTTTTTTTTTTTATTGTATCAGTAATAGAAGACGTCTGGAAACATCAAACTCTGCTACGACTGCTGCAGTTAATTGATGTTCCACTTTTAGAAGATATCTTGGTGTCTTCAGTGAAGACAAAACCAAACTCTTTTGGAAAAGAAGACCTGATTATCTCAAATACTTTCCTGGACAGAGAGGTTACATGTAGCTTAAACTTGCCTGAGTAAGTTTGTGATATTGTGATACCTATAGAGAGAAGAGACATTAATGTACTTTTGTTGACTTCTTTTCAGAAGTGCTAAGGGAATTCACAAAAATTATGTGTTTAGGACTGGACATCAGAGGATTTTAAGTTTTAATATAAACTTTACCCTCAGGTGTTGAAAACAGTCCTAGTTTCTAGACCAGACACTTCACTCTTAGGTCTTGATAAAAGGTATTAGAAATTGGAAAAAAAATATTTGGAGGCTTTTGTTTATTTGTCACAGCTCCCGATTCTGGTTGTAGCACTTAAAAATGCTTATATCATGAGGATATAAAAGTGGCTGCATGTAATCAGTGTTCTTTTCTTTAAATGTTCTCTTACTTTTTGTAGTGTTCCTGTTGATTGTGCTTGGGCTGTTCTGTCTTACCATGTACTTTCAATGAATACGTCAAGGCATATCTCCTGTGTATGTCTTGCTAGTGCTTATTTTTGTCAAATCAGTACAAGTGTTAATCTGTTTGTGGGATGGAAGTCCTCCCTCCCAGAATGGCTTAATGAACACTGTTTCTTTTGAGTTTTATACTTTTTTTTGTACTTAATTCTTGAGCAATTGGTGGGCTTATATCTCTTAATGTATCTCACACATGGTTCTTGGTCAACTATTTTGTGATGAATGTCTCTTAATGTTTGGGTCCTTGCTAATATCTCAAGTGTTATGAAAATTAAATGCTTGCTTCATTACTTAATTCTACAATTACTTAAGTAAGGGGCTGGAGTAGCATCTTTGTAGACAGTATATTATTTAGGTCTGGCTTATGGCATGCCTGAGAAGTGGAAAATTCCATGTATGAAAAATAGTTGCCCCCAATGTGAAGGCAGAGGAGTAGGCAAAATTTGTGGATCATAACTAAAAGGAGGTCATGATGCTGTTTCTACTTTACTGTTATTACCCCATTTATGTATCCAAGAGTTACGCAACCCTTGCTGGCAACAGCAGCTCTAATAAAAGTTCATGTTTATCTAGCCCTCCAGCAGCAAATTCAAAATCTTTTTTTTACTCTCCATGATAAAAAATAAGATTCTGTGGATCTTAAATAATATTTGCACCTTCTCACAAGTTATTGATTCAGTTAAAATCATTTTAAATCCAGAGAGTCAGATAAAAGTAATTCTCCCTCTGCACCCTACATTTCTATAACTTTAGATTTGTTCTGGACAGAATGGCTGAGTTAGTGACTTTTTCCTCTGACTTTCCAGACTCTCTGAATAATGAGTTGTCTACCTGAATTTTAGGTTCTCCCCACACTCTTCTTTTCCTAGTTTTCTTAAGCATTGTTTTTCCTGTATGAAAAACTCCTGTTTTAATAGTGGGTCATCTAATAAACTGCTTCCACAGTCTTACAGGATTAAAATTCTTTTTATTGTTGTTTTCCCTTCTGTTCTCAAACTAATTATCTTGTTTCTGTTCTGCAACAATCCAGTCCCTTAGTTTTTCATCCTGGTTAGTCCTGCTGGGTTTTCAGTGTGTGTGTTGAAGTAACAGTGGAGCAGTGTTTGGGTTTAAATACTAGTTGAACCAGGCAAGTGTCATTGGGTCAGCGAGAGTCTGGCATGATGGTAACTTGTTTTAATCTGGGCCTGTAGCATAGGAAAACTATGAAAGTTGCTTATTTTGAGCAGGTCCTTGACCTATTGTGAAAAATGTTACATTATCCGTTTAATAAGCAACAAGCTTAATGTTGTAGTTCCAACAAATGAGTATATCTGCATGGTTATTCCTGTGTAATTTCCTTTAAAGAATTAAATAAGAATAGGCAGAGCATTTTAAAGTAAGCACTAAAGCTAACTTTTCCTTCTACAGGCTTGACAAATGGCTCTATGCTGCAATTGACTGCTTGGAGTATTTCCCAGACCAATTCATAGTGATGGTTAGTCAGCAGTTACCTCAAAGCACTAACAAACCCATCAGTCAGAATACGTACAAGAAGATTCTTTATGACATTATAATAAAGTATTATAGTCAAAAGAAGGACTCCCTTCTTGCCACTCAGGATCTCGATATTCATTCAGGAATTATAGAACTTATAGGTAAGAGCAATCTGAAACAAAAACTACAAGTCAAAGCTGTATAAGGGATGTGATATAACTTATTAATCATTAATTGACTGAATCATAACACCATTTGAGATGTTATTGCAGATGCACTTTAATTCGTAGGTTGGAAGGGAACGCTTGAGGTTGGTAGTCAGAACCTTTGCTGAGGGCAAGGACAAATTTCAGAGTTGCTTAGGGCCTTGTCTAGCTGAATTTTGAAAACCAAGTATAGACATTCACCAATGTCCTGTGGGTAACGTGTTTCAATATATACCTACTCTCACTGGGAATATTTCTTACCGCTAATCACAATTTCCTGTATTGCTACTTGTGACTAGTAACATAAAATTATTGCTATAGTTTTCCCATTAACCAGAATATGGGTTTGTAAGTTCTGGACACAGGGGTTTTCTGTAGTAGAAGTTTCTAAATATGATAAAAGGGGCTGTTTTAGTTGGGGTTGGTTGGTTGGTTGGTTTGTCTGTTCCCCCCCCCCCCCCCCCCAAAAAAACCAAAACAAAATACCACCACCCCCAAAAAAACCAGCAATCCTCCCTAAATATGCTTACAAGTAAAACAGAAGGGACTAAGTTAAAGACAAGTTTAAGATTAATCCCATCCTAAAAAGGTCCTGTTACTTCTTCAGTTCTGTAGGATTTATGGAGTGCTATCAAAAGTTTCAGTTTTTAGAGAACTGTGACAAGATTATTGGCATAGGAGCAATGTTGGCCTGTGTAAATATCAGAGCAGAGTTGTGGATCCTGTGGCCAAAACCTCAGGAAAGTATTTTCATCAGTAGCTAAGGAGAAAAAATCAAATTATAATAGAAGTCATGAAAGGGGAAACTATTGCAAAATGACATAACCCATCCACAAAAAAGAATACTAATTTGAAATAGCTGACTTAGGTACTGGTCACTTCTGCTAAATGTTCATTTAAATTAAAGATGTTGTAGTTCATGTATGCTCTTTACAAACAAAACTGGTATAAACCAATATTACAGAATGCTACTGATTTAGAGAATCAAATCAGCCAAATCTGTAGCGAAGGAAAAGACAGTGTCCTTATTCTGCTGAATTACTCTAATGCTTTAGTTGCTGGTAGGTCTTTTCAAGTATCTGCTTGATGTAAACTGGTGAATGTCCTGGGCTTACTCTTATTCTTGTTCTAATTTTGTCATCTTTCTAATTTGAGTAAGACTATCTCAGAATCAGTTTCTAATGCTTGCTTTCTTTTTGTTGCAGTGGTAGCTATAATTTGATCATTAGGAAATGATTCTCTGAATATATTAGTCTGTGTTCTTGGGTCCTCAATTGTGTTCTAATTCATACTAGATCACTGTTAGGAGACTGTGCTTAACTATTTTATAACCATTTTCCCCTTTCTCTCCTGTGGAATAGATTATGGTCATCAGTACTTAACAACTTGGATTTTAGCAATAATTTGCAAGTAGAAGCCAGTGCAGTTAACCTTACTTTGATAAAGTGCTGTAGTTTTGGCTCTAGTACAAGAGAGAGCTCAAACTAGCTATTAAGGTTCTATTCCTGTGTCTGCCTTTGTCTTGCTTTTACCTTACTTGGCTTTTTGATAGTTTCTCACTTTAAAGATAACTAGAATTATCATATAAAGGTGTTTTCACATGAGATTATTTCCACTTTACAACGTTTCCTTAAATTTATCACCTAATGTCTTAAAAAGCGGGGGAGGGGGGAGGGATGACACACCAACCAACAACAAAAGAGCACACACCAAAAACAACCAACCAAAACAAACAACACACAAACAAAGAAACTGAAAATACCTCAAAGCAATGAGAAAGTTGCAGTTGTCCAGTTCATTAATTACTTTGAGATGAATCCTGAAATATCATACAAAGATGTGTAAGCACAAACATCATTTCAGTGTTTGCACATTGTTCACAAAAAATATTAATGTCCCGTATATATTGTCCAAGTAAATCTTCCCTGACTAGCTACGGGACAAAGGTTTTAACTTTGTGTTGGTTAAATGATGTGTTGAGTCTTGCCAAAAGGTTTTTGGAGTCACTGACATAACTTGCTTTGTTTGGAGGGAAAAATCCTGTGAAATGGGATCAATATTGGAATTTAAAAATGTATTATTGACTCTGAAAGTGAAGAGTTGCACTGGATATGCTGGTTTACTCCATTGCAGAAAAAGGAAAAACAGATCAAGCTCTAGAGGCATCACAACTTTATTTAAAATTATTGGCACCAAATATCCGAGAAGAACTACATAGACTTCTGACATTCATAGCCATTGCATCTGAATCTGAGGGCTACAAATTACAAAAACAAGTAAGTTTCTGTTATGTTTAGTGTGGGAAATAGCACTTCACTATAGTAAAGCAGACTTTTTTTTTTTTTTACAATTAGAAAAATTTTGCCTTCCAATGTGATTTGATTTGAAACAAATGCCAAGATAGTCTTCTGACTGATAACATCCTTTTATATTGTTCTTTGCTCACACATTGCAAGTAAATCTAATGCCAAATCTGGGTGGGTTTTTTTCTAGTTTGATAACAGATCAGTGATGATCAAGACTTGCACAAAGTTCTTCATACAAAATAAGACACTTTCAAAACCACAGGCAGAACTGCTGATTCAGTTTCTGATGGACAATCACTCTGAGCTCTTCAAGGTAGTATCTTCCTTACCTTATTTGTTTTGTCACTTTAAATGTTAAATGCCATGAAGTGCCTTTCTGAAGATAAGAGGTCTGAGGAGGAGTTTAATGTTTCATATCTTACAGTTTAAAGGTACAGTCAAGTAGGGTGAGAAGCTATTTCAGATTATGGAGGACAGCTTTTTGAGAGCTTTGCAATCCTTTACATAAAACATCCTCTGTTTTTATTTGCATCCTTTGTGTTAAAAAATATATGAACTATTAAGAAATTTTTATAATGGCCTTTTGGCACCTTGTTTCTGATGACCATCTACTAAATTTGTAGGCTTCTTAGTGTTTCTTCTTTAGAAGTTGTCTGACATACTCCAATGTGTAAGATGGTGTGCTCTGGTGTTCCAGTACATATGTGTAACTCTTAAGAGTGCCTTATGGTATTTTGAAATTTAACTTCTAATTTAAAGAAAACAAACAGAACCACAGAATGAAATGTCCTTTCTATTTACCTTGATCAGTTATGTAAATATGCAGATACATTTGTAGTCTTCTTTATTTATGTTCCATTATTTTGTCACACACGAAAAGCTGCAGCCCTTCCAGACCTTGTGGTGACTTTCTGAATTCAATCCGTGTGTTAAAGCTGTGGTGTTTTGCTGCCATTTTACTCAACTATAAAATTCCTCATTAGAACACTCAACCAGATAGATGAACTAATGAGCTAATTATCTCGGCTGCTGTAAGATAGCTGTAAAATGTCTAGACACTTATTGTCCAGTTAGAAACAAGCCTCACAGAAATATTGATTTAGTTTCAATAAAATATTATTTTAGTTCTTACACAACACGTTCGTTTCCATTTCTAACCTCAGCTAAAGAGACATGGGAGATTTTTGAATGTTTTTTTAATTCACTCTGATTTAGTTTGAAAATTTCAAATGGTTGCTGTGAATTTTGTGTTTATTAATATAGAGCCAGCCCAAATAGTGACTTTTGTTTGTTTTTAAGGACTCTGAGATGAGTGTTAGGGCTTTGATTCATGCATGGAGATGGAGCCAGAGCTGACAGATGAAGCACCCACTGCTTCGTAGCAGTGACAGCAGAGCAGATGATGGCTTGCTCTTTGACAACTGTAGTCTTCTGTTATATAAGCTGAAATCAGTTCAAGGTCTACACTACAGCAGTTGCCTTAGTTCAGTGGAAAACATCATCTGGAAAACCTTGCCTTCTATTTCTTTGGCCAGAAATATCAGGAAAAAACACATGTGTGTTTTAGTGCATTTTTTGGAGAGATTCTGAATGTATACCTAAATAAATGTAGGCAAAGATTCTTCTGCAGTTAATTACTTTTTTTTTAATTGATTGTCTGAAAGCTTTAGATTTTCAAAATACAGAAGTACCAAAAGGTCTGTAACTTTTTTTTTTTTATTTGTTGGATTGTAATTTCAGACTCCTTTAACTCTTCTGGAACTAACGAGTAGAAGACTTGCGAGTTTACTAGAAGGACAAGATCCTGATATCGATTCAGGTAGATGATGTGATACACATTTTTACATCAACATTTCTATACAAATAGATTTATCATCAGTTGACTATAATTTTGCATAGATTATGACCTTTTTCTTTGTTAGAAGTGAAGCATTAATTAGTGGCTAATTAATAAATTAATCTGCTATGCAAAAACCTGACCTTAGAATATTAGAGAGCAAAGATTCCATTAATTAACTAGTTTGAACTCATTAAGATTTTTTTTTACAAAATAATTACTTCTGGAGAAATTAATGCAAAATGTGCTTCCTGAAGTGACTTGCTTGTAGCTTGCTTTGTGTATTTGATATGATTTTATATTTAGGAACAGCATTCTTATTTCTGCCATAAGACACGTAAAAATTCTCAGAGCTCAGTAGTTGAAGGTTTTGAAAGATTTTTTGAGCACTGACCTTGATTATTTAGTGTTTTGAAGAATTCTGTTCCTTTTCTGGGCAAGCATAAAGTTTATTAAGAGCTTAAGACTTACAGAAAAGTAGTGTAGCCTAAAAATAAGGCATTTGACACTTAGTGTGTATGTGGGATTAGTGTTTTCCAGCTCATTTCTTTTATAAGCTAACATCCCATCTGGCAGTGCTGCCAAAAATATCTTTCAGCACTGTGATTAAAAGAGGTGGCTTGAATTTCTCTTTGACTCCAGCTCCTTTCTTTTGACTTCTGTATTGCCAGTGTATTATGTGATAAATATTGAAGAGAAACTATTAGGGAACTGAGTAATACTGTAAGTTATTGTGCTGGTTAATACTAAATTTAATAGAACAGCTGTCTGAGAAATAGTTTTGGTACAGAATCTTTTACCATCAGTGCTGGGATCTGGAATGTGTCCAAATTGCTTCCAGTTTGATGCTCTGAGCACCGTGTATTGTGTAGCCAAAGAATACAGAGATGAGCAACAGAGGAAGGAGTTGCCTGTCTGCAGTCCTCTCGGTGTGTGTGCATCCTCCCTCATCACTTTGAACAGACACCTTAAGTACAAACCCTGTATGATACTCTCCCTGCTAAGTTTCGGACTTTCAGTCTGTAAATGCATATAGATTCCATCTACTTGTTGAAATATTAGTTTGAGCTGATGTAAGCTCTGCAGTGTGGCATATTCCTGTTTTCCCATGTGCCTCATATTCTGGTGTCACTTTTCCTTTTTTAATGGAGGAGAAAAAGCTGTTGTTGTAAGAGCTACTGAGCATTCTTAGCTGGTAAACTTCTGAAGTGCAGGTGGGAGCAGGAGGGAAGGCTGAGGGACACTGGTAAGAAAAGGAGTCTGTATATGGCAGAAACGTAATCATTAGGTCTGCAGGAAATAAATCATTCCTAAAACCACTGAGGGAACTCTGGGGTTGATTTTAATCTAGGAAGCCACTTGAAACCACTAGACTAAAGGATCCACTCTGAAGCTTTAAGACTTAATCTGCTTGACAGAAGCTGTTAAGCTTTCCCTTTTGAAAGAGCTGTTTTCTTGATCTGACTCGACTCAATCATAAAAAGTACTTCAAATTTGGTGTTTGACAGACTCATTGTAAAAGAAAGGAAGGACAGGTCCCATATGAAAATTCTGGCAACCCATGTCATTACCACTAAGTGAAGCCTTAACAAGGTGATGTTTGTATAGAAGTAATAGTAAGATTTATTTTTTTTAGTTTTTTTTTTCTCCTTTAGTCAACTGACATTTGTTCAATCAGTTTGCTCACTAATGTGTGGAGTGCCAGTCTTTTCTCAGGCAGAACTCACCTCTCCAATGATGGTGCTTAAATCCTTGCCAGAGCAGTACTCTACTGCATAGGTTCACAGCACTTTTATAGCTAAATAGCACTTCAGTTGCTATCTTCAGCCAGAGAAGAGCAACTAAGCTGGTGAAGGGCCTGGAGAACAAGTCTTATGAGAAGTGGCTGAGGGTACTGGGGCTATTTAGTCTGAAAAAAAGAAGGCTGAGGGGAGACCTTACTACTCTCTACAACTACCTGAAAGGACCTTGTAGAGAAGTACGTGCTGGTCTCCTGTCACAAGTAGCTAGTGATAGAACAAAAGGGAATGGCCTCAAGATGCACCAGGGGAGGTTTAAACTGAACATTGGGGAAAAAAAATAAAAATCACTGAAAGGGTTGTCAGGCATTGGAACAGGCTGCCCAGGGAGGTGATTGAGTCACCATCCCTGGATGTGTTTGAAAGCTATATAGATGTGGTGCTTGGGGATATGGCTTAGTGGTGAACTTGGTAGAGTAGGGTTAATGTTTAATGATGATCTTAATTGTCTTTTCCACCACTGATGATTCTGTGATCTCTTGGGCTCCAGCTCTTTGCTCTGTCCTCATCCTGCACTGCTGCCTGCTTCTGGTGACCAACCATGCTGAGCTGTCTAGTCACCTGGAAGTTCCTGAATTCTATTCCTGAATTCAGAGGTGTGATCCAGAGGCAGCTATTTCTCCAAAGTATTTATTCACTTGTATTATGTACTGGGCCTTGCTACAGATCTAATGCACTCCCAGGGAGTCATTGGGTCATAACAACTGCAAGGTGTCTGTCACTCTGTTCGGGTAGCATTCTTCATTGTGGCTTCTGTTTGCAAGAACTGTTATTGCTTGTTTGCAAGACAAAATCATCTGTGATATTCCAACTGTAACACTACTTTTCAATTTTATTTTTTTCAATTAATGTTTAGATATTCATATGTACTCAGTGGAAGACTCTATGTTTCAGATTGTAGAGAACTGTCACCACATCTGAACTGGAATATCAATAAACCTACATTTCCAATCATAGCTTTTAATCGGGCTTTTATATGATGAATTAAAATTAATCTGAACATCTGTTTTCTTACAAAGGCTTCACCTTCTGTCAGCGTGTGACAACTAAAGAATATGAAGATCAGAAACAGCAAACAAATCAGTATCTTCTCGCATTGATTCAAGAGATGGACAATGACCCCACTATTCCTTGGAAGCAGAAGAAGAAAGTCATTAAAGAATTCAGAAAACACCATTCTCTCCTCTATTATAGTGGTTGTAAAACTACAGGTGAATTTTGTACTCTAAGTAGCTAAACATCAGTACAGCTTTTTTTTTGTTTTAAGGGGGGGGATGTACATGAAAATTGCTTGTGATACAAACAATTTTTTTTCATTACATCCTTAAATCTTCAATTACAGGAGACTACTGCTATCAAAATTGATATGCTGCTAAAAAGCATTCTAATTAATGATTGTTTTAAGCAAAGTATACTTAATTATTTTAAAACACAGTAATAATGGCACACTGCTTTGTTTCTTTGAGTTGAGGGTTTGGCACTTTTATTCCTTCTGTCCCACAACCCCATGGCTTTCTAGCTGTGCCTAGCCTGCATTCAGAGCCATGCTTGGGTTGATAACCAATAGGGTTTTTAATCTTTTCTATTTGTAGTTCATAATCTAACTGTAATTTCTTCTTAAACTGTAGATTATGGCTCCTATGATTTTTGTAGAAGTGTACAAAGTGTGTCAAAAATGTTAGCAGTTTTAAATCTGTCAGGCCAGGTTCATTAGGCAGAGGAGCTGTGTGTGTTTGCAGTCAGTAATTGGAGCCTGTTACTCCCTCCCCCCTCTGGGAGACTGAGTTGCTGCTAATCTGGCAGATATGCAATAATAATAATAATCTTCTTTTGTATCTCTTGGTGTACTTAGGCAATTTATTTTAACATGAGGATGCTTTAATAGGGTCCAGTTATTTGTCATAAATACTTTGGTAGTATTTCTGGATTCATACAGCAAAGCTAGAAAGCTGGTCTAGTTGCACTGCCCATTTTGAAGTGCAATCAGTTAGACCAGGCTGCTCAGGGCCTTTTCTCTTTGAGTTTTAGAGCATCTCCAAGGCTGAAGATGCCACAACCTCTCGGGTGAGTCTGGTGCAGTTTTACTAGCCTTGCAGTATATAAAATAAATAAATAAACCCACCTTACATTTAGGTGGAAATTCTTGCGTTTCAATTTGAGACCACTGCTGTCTGTCTTGTCACTGTCCATGCCTGAGAACAATCACATCCCTCTCAGCCTCTTCTTTTATAAATTTAAGTGATTACACTGGTAGATATAACCAACTATGTAGAGGTAATAGGTTGTGTTTACTTGTATATTTCAGGTAGCCCTATTTAAATGACCTGGCCCTATTAGAAGTCAGAGACTGTAGTTGAAATCTCTGTCCAGGTGTCCCTGCTTACACATACAGGTATTTCCTGATTAAGTGCTTCTGGTATCGAGCAGTGGGAGAAGGCGCAGGAGCAGGCTGTTCCTATGTGTCGGAAAACAAGCTGGCAGGGTAGAAAACTGGGCTGGCTGAACATGGAGCTTCTGCAAGAACTCGGGGAGGGTTGGGGGGGCAGGAAGAGTGTATCACCTTTGGAAAAAGGGGCAGGTGAGCCATGAAGCATTTAAGGTTGTTGTCAACTTATGCAGAAAGAGAATTATAGATGCAAAAGCTCAGTTAGAACTTAAGCTGGCCAATTCTGTTGAGGATAACAAAAAATGCTTTTATAAATACATTAATAATAAAAGGAGGGTCAGAGAAAATATTAATTTCTTACTGGATGAAGTGGGGGGCGGCATAGTGACAGAGGACAAGGAAAAGGCTGAGATACTTAACACTTTCTTTGCCTCAGTCTTCAACACAAAAATAGATTATCCTCAGGGCAACCGGGCTCCTGAGTTGAAAGGCGGGAATGGGGAGCAGAATATCCCTCCTGTAATCCAGGATGAAGTAGTTAGGGACCTGCTGTGCCACTTAGATCCTCACAAGTCTATGGGTCTAGATGGGATTCACCCTAGGGTCCTTAGGGAGTTGGCACAGGAACTGGCTAGGCTGCTCTCCATCATTTATCCAACAGTCCTGGCTAACTGGGGAGGTGCCAGAGGACTGGAGGTTGGCCAATGTGACTCCCATCCACAAAAAGAGCTGGAAGGATGATCCAGAGAACTATAGGCCTGCCAGCCTCACCTCAGTGCCTGGCAAGGTTATGGAGCAGATCATAGCGAGTGCCATCGAGCAGCACATAACAAGACAACCAGGGGCTTAGGCCCAGTCAACATGGGTTTAGAAAGGGAAGGTCCTGCCTAACAAGTCTGATCTCATTATATGACTGGGTGACTGGATGGAGAGACAAGGGGAAGGCTGTGGATGTGGTCTGCCTGGACCTCAGCAAAGCCTCTGACACAGTCCCCCCCAGCATTCTCCTGGAGAAACTGATAGCAAGTGGCCTGGATAGGTGCACCCTCTGCTGGGTTAAAAACTGTCTGGATGACCGGGCACAGAGAGTGGTCGTGAATGGTGCCACATCCAGCTGGTGTCTGGTGACTACTGGTGTACCCCAGGGTTCAGTACTGGACCCAGTTCTATTTGACATCTTTATTGATGACCTGGATGAGGGGATTGAGTCTACCCTTAGTAAATCTGCAGATGACACTAAGATTTTGTGGACTGTTGATTTCCTGGAAGGCAGGGAAATGCTGCATAGGTACCTGGACAGGCTGGGTCGAGGGGCTGAGGGCAATGGGATGAAGTTCAACACAGCCAAGTGCTGGGTCCTGCACTTTGGCCACAATAACCCCAGGCAACACTACAGACTGGGAGATGAATGGCTGGAGAGTGGCCCAGGTGAAAGGGACTTGGGAGTACTGGCTGACAGTCAGCTGACCATGAATCAGCAGTATGCCCAAGTGGCATGGAAGGCCAGTGGGATCTTGGCTGGTATCAGGAATAGTGTGGCCAGCAGGTCTAGGGGTGTGATTCCTCGCCTGTATCTGGCACTGGTGAGGCCTCACCTCGAGTACTGGTGCAGTTCTGGGCCCCGCACTTCGAGAAGGCTATTGAGGTGCTGGGGCAGGTCCACAGGAGAGCAACAAGACTGCTGAAGGGATTGGAGGGAAAGTCTTATGATGAGAGGCTGAGGAAGCTGGGGCTGTTCAGCCTGGAGAAGAGGAGACTCAGGGGGGACCTCCTCACTCTCTACAGCTACCTGCAGGGAAGTTGTAGGCAGGTGGGGGCTGGACTCTTCTCCCAGGCAACCAATGACAGAACGAGAGGGCATGGCCTGAAGCTGCACCAGGGGAGGTTTAGGTTGGATATCAGGAAGCACTTCCTTATGGAAAGGGTCATCAGACACTGGAATGGACTGCCCAGAGAGGTGGTGGAGTCGCCATCCCTTGTGGTGTTTAAGGAAAGATTGGATGAAGCACTTAGTGATATGCTTTAGCTAGGTGGTGTGGTGTCAGGTCTTAGGCTGGACTCAAAGGTCTATTCCAGCCTCTATGATAATTCTGTGTAATTCTATGTAAGGGATCTTAGTTTGGTGTTGGTTCCTCTCCCCCGCCCCCGCCTCCCCCCTCTTTTTCATCCCTTTTCTAGCTCCCTCTCAAACTACTGAACCTGGTAACAGGGCTGTGTGATAATGTGGTAATCTGTAGACTAGTTGGACAAGGGTTTGCTTTGGGAAAAACTATATTAAAAAAAAAAACAAACCACAAACAAAACCAAACATTCTTGCACTTTGTGACTTGATTAAAATGTTCTTGTGCTAATTTAAAGATGATAATAAAGCATTGCATAAAAAGCAATGAATCAATCTATCATTTCATAGTGCTTTCGTAAGGAAGAGGCTGCTCAGAGGGTGTAGAATCAGGTATCAAACAGTAAGAAAATGCTGCAAGGGGACAGCAGGAATTTATTCCTGCAAGGTGCTTTCCCTCAGTTTACGAGACAAGTCAAGATTGATCTAATTCTGCGAAGGAAAGAAATAGCTCTTGAGAACCCATTTTATTCACCAACCCTGACAGGAGGATCTGCAAACTTTAATATCTTCTGTTGAGAGAAATGTGCTAATTTACATTTAAGTATGAGGACCTGCTGAATGGAACAAGTTTGGTCAACTACAGATTGCTTTTCACTGTTACACTTTAAGTCACATTCCAAAATTAGGAAAATTTTATTGGACTTCAGAAAGTTCTGTTACTTTTTGTTAAAAATATTTGACAAAGAATCATCTGGTAGGGAAACTTGGTCCTCTTTCTCATGTCTATGATTTCTAGCATAGAGCTATCAAATTAATTGCCAGTATGATTTTTTTATTTGAAGTATAAAATTTCTGCAGTGAAGAATTTAGTCTGGAGGTACTTTCTAGGGCAGTCATGTCAAAGAAAAGTCATGCTGCCTTCAAAGTAAGAAGGCTTACTTCTATTCATAGAGCATTCACGCTTGCTTCTACCAAGGAAAAGGTTCATTGTTGCTTTTATGGGAACAACTCGCATATTTCTTTGTCCCAGATGAAGCAAGCTGGTAATTTTGTGAAGCAGAGAGGGAATAGGAGACTTCAGCTGCGAACAGGATACTCTTCTGCAAATCTGAGACAACTGAATATCACCAGCCCATCTGAAGGGGCAATTCTGCTTCCATGAGCTGCATCAAATCGGGATCAGTGTCAGTTCCTGCGTGTGCATTGCCATCCCTGTGTGAGTTCCTGCCTCGTCCTGACACCCAAGCAAGCCAGGTGGGGCACCCCTCCTAGCACAGCCAGACAAGGAGTCCATCAGACCATTAGCTCCTGCTGTTGCTCTTCCCACACCTGCATGCAGTGCTGCACAGACTGATGGCACAGCAACAGAGCTTCTGATGCCACCTTTGCTCTGTGAACAGAAATAACAGGTACGGGCTGGAACATTTGTGTTTATCTAGAACAAATGGATAAGACAGAAGGTGGGATGAGCCAGGATACAGCTGCAGTTTTCATTCACCTCAGACAGATTCTGATGTCCTATTTTCAGAAAGGTGAGGGGAATGGCAGGAAGCTTATTTGCTCGGGCATATTTTAAACCAAACCCAAACAACCTACTAACTCTAAACCCCCTTTATAAAAGGAATTGTTCAAATTACTCTTGTCTCAAAGCTTAAATATACTTTCAGTAGTCACTTTAAGTATATTCCTCATGTGGTTATTCAATAAAATGACCAAAATAAAACTCAGATATTCCTTTTCAGGACAAGCAACCTCAAAGAGACTGTTTGAGGTGTGTTTAATGTCCATTCAGTTGCATGCAGGAGTTAGAATAATATTAATTTTGAAAAAAAAAAAATTAAAAATAATTATTTCTTCTTACTATGTGTTAGTATTACACCAGTACAAACATTCAGTATTTGTACTGCCTCATGCATTGACATTTTCTGCAGTAAGAATAGAATGAAAAGATGAGTAGAAGATGTAAAAGATGAGAACATAATGATATGACAATGAACATATTTCATAGTATTAGGCTTGTAAAAGTTTATTTTTAAACTGAAGGTTATTTTTCCCAACCCACTTAAATACAGGAAAGCTAAAACACAATCCTAACTTGACAGAAAACAGGTTGTAATTCAAACAGTTCCATTCAGAGTAAAACAATGGAATAACAGTGTATACAACTATGCTACCTATATATCAAATTTCTCTTCGCAGATATTGTGTCCATGTTCTTCATAATCTTCTCTAGTTACTACCATATCTTCAAAATCATCGTTTTCAGAAATGAGCTTTCCACCTTCCCAAGAATAAGTAATAGGGCTGAAAAATGAACAAAGCTATTATTACTCATCTGTAAGTTAATTTAAAATAGAAGTATGCAGTAATTATTTCCAAGTCTTTTAAATAGGTATGGCTAAAAAAAATATGTATTTTTGATTGCTAAATCAAGCCATCCAGACAAGTTAGGAGACAAAGTTTGAAATTTTAGCAGGATGAGGAGATGTCTTTGTATTTACTTTGCACAGATAATGGGTTTTTAATCATACTTAAAACTACTCTTTAACAATACTTAAAAAGGGAAGTTTTTTGGTACTTTCAAGACACACTTCTTTTGCCTCAACCATATACTCTCTGCAAAGACATTACCCCTTCCAAATCCCTGAAGTGGCAACAATAATGATGACATGGCAACATCCAGATTCTGCAGATTGGTTTAGGTAAGACTCAACTCCAAGCTTGCACACTTATCCATGTAATGGTAACACAGTGTAATTTTTATTTACAATAAAAAGACTGATCCTGAAAACGCTTAAATATATTCTAAACTTATTAGCCAAAGTACAGGGCAGGCAGATGGTCTCTAATTTGATTTGTTTGAAAATACACTGTTTTAAAACATTCTTGCTGTACAATTTTGGTACACTTAATGTTTAAATTAACCCCTTTACTCAATCCATCTTTTTAATCAGCAAAAGGAAAGTTTGTTCTGATAGAAGGACAAAGTCTATTCTGTACAGTTTAGAACTTACTTTTCAGGAAGAACAACAGAAACATCATAATCAGTTGGAGTAAGACATCGAACTTCGGAATAAACCCGATCTCTAAATCCTGGAAAAAGCGTGTTTCCCCCAGTCAGAACTATGTTCTTGAAGAAATGTGGCTGCATTTCTGCAAAATAAAAAAGTAAATCTCTACTTTGAGACTGAATAGATATTTAGGATTCTTCCCACTTTTGTTATGAATTGAAACAGAAGAAATGTGCCTAGAAGAATTTCATGTTCTTCTACTGAGCACATCAGCTAAAACAGTTTTATTGAGCAATATGAAAAAATTATCAATCATCCTCTGTGAGTTTTGGAATTTGGCTTTGATAACTATTGTTGTCTTATCTATTATACCACTTCATGCCTGCCAGAACAATTCCCTTTTCAAAATGGATTTTAAATTATACAGGTTTTTTAAGAGCACAAAATAATAGTCTCAATGCTGCCCTACTTATGTGGTATCATAAAACATGACAGTCATTCTTCGTAGTAATAACATTAAATACATGCATCTAATCTATAAAATTAAATCTTTAGTATTACTTCTGATAAACAGCAGTCAGAAAGGTTTCATACTTTGATGCTTAAATCACTGTTTGGTCAGTTTCTTTTTTCTCATCAGTTTGATTTTTCTCTTCTTCCAGTGAAAAAAACAATTCAAAACACAACTAAAAGTAATTTCAAGTATATGGTAGTGTTGCTGTCAAAGACAGATAGGTTACATTAGAAGAGGATGTGAAGAAGAAATCAGTCTACAGCAATTAACTGAGACAAGAGTAGAAACCAATCCATGAAACACCACAAAACTGCACCTAACAGAATCATACAGACAACCTGTTCTTCGGTATCTGCCACACACCAGAAGGCAAAATGAGCTCAAAACAACTAAGTAACTGGCATATGAAGAGTACTAGCTTCCTAAGATACTATGGATGCTTTAAAAAAAAACAAACAAAAAACCAAAGTAAAGTACACACTTTTTAAAATACTTTTTAGGCTTTACCTTCAGGTAAATTCTGAATAGAATAAACAATGGCTTCAGGAATTCCCATCTCTTGAATACCAATATCCGAAGGATGGAAGAGTATTTCTGGAACTGCAAATCTTTCATTTGCTAGACGAAGTATTTGTTCGCCAGTCTTGTATTTTCCACTTAACACCATCTCTTCCCTTGGCTAAATTGAAGACAAGGATATTAACCACTGCTTAAGAAAAGAAATTACATCCTAGAGTATTCAGCTGATCTTTTTCATACACTGTACAGGTAGGCAATATATTCTATGTTAAGTTGTGTTTTCAATAAATCTTTTAAGAATAACACATACTCTGGTATTAAATCTGGAGTGACTTTGCTCCTATCAACTGCAGGTTTGACTGAAGGAAAAGAAAATTGGTATGCACAACAGTGTCCTTAAAATACTGGGACTGCTTTTAAAACTGGCAAATTGTTAAATTGTCTTCATTGGTATGAAGACTCTTCAGGCTCATCTATAATATGACTTAGAACCTTCTACCTATAGGGTGTTTAAATGAAATTCAGAGAGATTTACAAAAAGGTATCAAAGCAAAGGAAACATTTTCCAATTAAAAGAAAAAAAAAACAACAATATTAGTGAAATGGGTTGGTTGTATGACAAAGCACAAGCATAGACAGCTATGAGTATTAAATAATAGAACAAAAAAATGCTACACTGGAAAAAATAGCATTTCATTTTCATCTTGGCTGCCTAAGCAAAACTTTACCAAGTAACGCACAGCACAGAAAGAAGTGACAATGCAGTATTAGAAAAAAATGTCTTTTTAACCTCTCTTCTAGACTTGTGCAGGTGAACACTCAAAAAATACTTCAGAAAACATACTATCATTACCTTGCAAAATCCTTTTTTGATTGTGCTGAAGTCTGGCAAAACATAATCTACCATCACAGTATTTTCCTCTCCTTTCAATCTGAAAGAGAAGAATGTAAAATACAAATGAATAAGGAACACGTTCTCAATCCCAGCTATTTTATGTTGACAAGATTTCGACTTAACTGGTAAATTTTCTGATTAAGAGCACAGTTTTATTTGTTTGTACAAATAAATGATTTGGAAGTACTAACTTTTAAATTTAGTATCATTGTATACATACTTGGCAATGTCCATGTCCTTGTAAAAATCTTGAGAAACATAACACACATCTTCTTTCACTTGATTAATTACATGTGTTTCATCCATAACATGCAGCTGCCTGTGAAAACAGAAAAAAAACAGAATCACAGAAGTTAGAGAATAATTCGATCTTACTATTACTTGTCCAAGTTCCACTGGAGATGAGCAACCATTGTTTTCAAATCACAGCAATCTACTGTCTCAGTATATAAAACTTGCATTAAATCTACAGAACATGCCTGGCCTATTGGAGTTTAATATTTTCCTATTTCACAGTTCAATAAAAACATCTACCTGCATTTGGCCAATGTCTTCATAGCACGTATAGTCACAATTCTGCAACTAACTCTACTAGCAAAGACCTTTACCTAGATAAAGTGCCAAACTAAAGGATCCTAATGAAAAGTGGATCCTATTGAATTTATTTGTGGTACTGATGGAATCAGTTTGCAAACTGACTGATGATCGATTGAGACATCTCTATATAATTGTGAACATCTTGTATAATTATGAACACACAGATAACCTCAGCAACTTCAAAAGTGCTGGCACTTTAAAAACTGACAGCCTTCAAAGAGTTGAAGCTCATCTGAATTCATCCTGATCTTAAGTTCAAGATGGCAGCTAGCACATTATAAAAGACTAAAATTTCCTTCTCCTTTAAACAGTATTTATTCTAAAATTCTCAGAACCAGTAAGAATATCCCATAAACTTCTAGCTCATTTCATGCCAGGTCTCAAGATGATGATCAGCATGCTTTACCTGTATGAGATTATCTCCTTTAAATGGTTGGTTAAGAGTTTTCCTCCAACATTAATCCTACAGAAAAGGAGTAACACAAAGAATTCTGTCATTATTAACTTCAGTCATAGCAAACAGTTCCTCTAAAAATATACACTGCAGTTTACCTGATGATTGCCTCTTTCTTCTTTTTACTTCTACAATAAGGTACAATGTGTGTAAAAGAGTATCCACTGTCAACAATGATACAACAGAGCTCAGATGGATTATCCCGGAAATACCTGTGTGCACTAAGAGCTCCAGCTGAAACACAGAAAATTTCATTCCATTTTTATACGAATAAACACTTTTAGAAATTTCCAATGATATCAAGATGTACTTGCTTCATAGTTTAAAAGCTTTTGATAGACTTCCAAGACCTGAATAACATAATACTACAGCCAACATGTGAATTCATTTTGACAGTGCATAAAATTAAGTATCCTATATGCTCCTATTCTTTTTCAGTAATTGCAGACCATCTTCAGTTTCCTCTCCTACAGTCCAAGCAGACTGATCACACCACAATTTATCAAACCTATCTAAAGTATCCTATGTCCAGCTATCTTTCATAGGGGTTGTGATATTATTTACACATTCTCTGTACAATACAACACATTTCATAATTCTAATGCTGCATTTTAATTGCTAACAAGAGAAAAAAACAAAAGCACAAAACAGAAAAACATCCCCACACAGCCTCCCAACCTCAAAAAAAAAAAAAAAAAAGGAAAGGTATCAAAGACTTCATATAAATTTTTGGTAGACTTTCTCAAATGCAATCCTATTTCAAAATCCATCTGTCATCCTGACTCTCCTCAGATTTCCTTTAATTATATACCATGACACTCTTAAGAAAGTAGTATAAGAGTACAGCTATAATTTCTTAAACAAAACCCCAAACCCAGGAGCATATTACTCAAGACCCATGAAGGAAATGAAGTAATGTCTTTACTACCTTTATATATAGAAGTATACATACAAGTATGTACATATGTATTCATGCATGCTTATTTGTTTATCTACAATGCAAACTAGAAAGACACAGACTTACCATTTACTCTAAGAACTGCTTGAAATTGATACTCTTCAAATAGAATTTCATTCATGGATTCTTGTATTGAACTGAAGTTAAAGTAAGGTTCGGTAATAATAATATTGGTATCTACAAAATCCACCTATGGAAAATGCATCAAGACTGCCATTACACAAAACTGAGAAATTAGTACTCCATTACCGTATGTTGCAGCAGTTGAAGATGATGTAAATTTGAGGACATGATTACCACTTGCCCTATGTGTTTGTAGAAGCTAGGCTTAGAAAGCTTTAGGTTTTTCAAAGACTTCATGAGCAGTCATTTAACTTTATCAAATTAATGGGTAAAAACATAACAGAACCTTCATACATATTCTGCTTCTGTTACAACCCTTCCAGATTGTAATCCAATATTTTAAAGAGATACCCATAAAGGAATACTACTATACTAATCTAAGATACTTTACACTAATCCTGGCAACTAGAGCAGGGTAAGTGTCTTCAACAATTCCACACTTGCATCGCGAAATTACTTCTCTAGTAACCGCAGATGAGACCCGCGCAAAGCGGAATCAATGAAACTCACAGTGACCTCTAAAGAGGACAGCAAAAAAAAATGGACTTTCCACATTTACTGGTATCTCAAACCCATTCAGAGAGGACTTCAGAGGTTTACTTCAGTCATAACTGGATATGGCCCTAAATGTATTACCAGCTGTATCTCTGTCATCTCCACTCATGAAAAAGAATTAAACACAAATTCTCCTCAAAACCATGACTAAATTGAACCCAGTTTCAAAACTGAAATAAAAGCTAAGTATCAAAAGCCAGCACTGTGTATTTTTATGTAGGATGTATGGTGACGACAGTATTTTAAGGCATTGCTTTAATTCTCAGTATCAATCTGCCTCCTACATGTTACAAAACCCAAAAAAACTTTCAGAGTATAAAACATTTTTTAAAGAGAAGAAACAAAAGGGAAGCCTTACTATGCTTTTTGTGCTAAATCCAGTTCGTGCGATAAATGAGAAAAATTAAATATTAGATAATTGTATTCTATACATTCAAACTTATTCATAGGTAGAAAACAGCTAGCTAAACATGCTTACTTAATGTGTAAGTCTTTTGACTTACTGACCTAGCTCATCACTCTTTTACATCAACAGTTGCTTGATCTCTAAACCACGTTGCATCTGTCTGTAATTATTATTATTTCCTACTAACTTGAAATCTTGATTATATTGATGTGAATTTCTTAACATGTGTGAACTGAACTCAGTATGAATATACATACACAAGACTATGAAATTAAAATATATTTTTTTAATTCTTACACCAAAGCTCAAAGTACAAATTTTCATTTTGAAAAAAAGTAAACCCCTGTGATTTTTAATTGAAGGCACTTTCAAAGAGAACAGTGAGCTCACAAGTTCTATTTAATATTTGATGTACTTAACGCTAATTCCATTAGTCAGTATTTTACCTACACAAAACCTGTACTTAAAAAAAAAAAGGCTCTTACTTGATACATTTCTTTTCCAAAAAGATAATCCCAAACTTGTCTCTGGACATCCCAGTTCACCAAGTAACCCTGGAGGAATTCAGAAAAAAAAATTACAGAATGTAGAAAATAAAATCATACTTTAAAAAATACTTCTAGAAATCAAAAAATGTCAAGTGATTGATAGACTGGTAATATAAAGAAGTTTGAAAATTCATATTTCTATGCCAAGGAGAAAACATTACATGTTACAAATATTTGCCATTAATATGTTAATTACTACACTACAAAAAACAATGTAATTTGTGTTTCCTAGATACATTATTCTCTCTGAGGGAAGCCTGTCATTCTGACCTGGTGCCAAGGAAGATTATGGAGCATCACATGGCATGTACAGAACAACCAGGTGATCAGGCCCAGTCAGCGTGGGTTTATGAAAGCTTGACTAATCTGACCTCCTTCTATGACAAGGTGACCCACTTAGCGGATGAGGGAAACGCTACAGATGTTGTTTACCTGGACTTCAGTAAAGTCTTTGCACCATTTCACAGAGCATTCTCCTGGAGAAACTGCTCATGGCCTGGACAGGTGTACTCTTCACTGGATAAAAAGCTGGCTGGAGGGCCAGGCCCAAAGAGTGGTGGTGCACAGAATTGAATACAGTTGCTGAACAGTCATAAGTGGTGTTGCCCAGGGCTCAATATTAGGGTCACTTCCATTTAACAGCTTTATCAATGATCTGGACAAGGTGATCAAGGGCCCCTTCACTAAGTTCGCAGATGACACCAACTTGGGCCAGAGTGTTGATCTGCATGGGGACAGGCAGAGGGACCTGAAAAGGCTGAATCAATGGGCTGAGACCAATGGCATGAGGTTCAACAAGGCCAAGTGCCAGGTCCTGCAGTTGTGTCAGAACAACCCCAGGCAATGCCACAAGCCTGGGGAACAGTGGCTGGAAAGATACCCAGCAGAAAAGGAGCTGGGGGTGCTGGTCAACAGCCAGCTGAACATGAGCCAGCAGAGTGCCCAGGTGACCAAAGAAGGCAAACAGCATCTTAGCCTGCATGAGAAGTAGCATGGCCAGTGGGACGAGGAAAGCCATCATCTCCCTGTACTCAGCACTGGTGAGGCAACACCTTGAATACTGTGTTCAGCTTTGGGCCCCTCACTACAAGAGCTGGAGCATGTCCAAAGAAGGACAAAAAATCTGGTGAAGTGTCTAGAGCATAAATCTTTTGAGGAGCAGAGGGAACTGGGGTTGTTTAGCCTGACCAAAAGAAGGCTCAGGGGAGATCTTATCACTCTCTACCTAAAGTAGGCTGTAGTGAGGTGGGGGTCAGTCTCTTCTCCCAAGTAGCAAGTGACAGGATGAGAGAAAACAGTCTCAAGCTGTGCTAGGGGTGGTCTAGGTTGAATATTAGGAAAAATTTCCTCACTGAAAGTGGTATAAATCAGCGTAAGAGGCTGCCCAGGGCAGTGGTTGAGTCACCATTGCTAGGGATACTTGGGAGACATGTAGATGTGGCGCTTAGGGACACGGTTCAGTGGTGGGCTCGGCAGTGTTAGGTTAACAATTGGACTTGATGATCTTAAGGCTCTTTTCCAACCTAGATGATTCTATGATTCTAAACTTCACACTGCTGAATTTGATTCTTGTAAGACACTACATATAACCCTGCACTTGGGGAATACTCTATGAAAAATATTCCTTAAAACACCATTTGACAATCAGCTATAGCGTTAAACTCGGGATATCTTACTTACTTTTTGAAAAGGAAGAATATAAAAAAGACCAGAGGGATCTTTAATTTCATCCAGTTGATTCGCCGTAAAGGTTTTCAAGCGTGCAGTCTTTGATCTGAACTGACAGTTGGGAATAACGCTGCAAAAGATTGGGAAGTTTCCTATTCATCACAATACAAGAAACACTCACTGTCTTCACTTTCATAATTATATACTCTCGGTAATATTTTTGCTGCCGTGTTTCAGTTCTAATCCATCGATGGAGGCAGACACCAGGGAAATCTTTAATCTCTGGCACCTCCAGTGCAGTCGAGGTACCCTTTGCAAAAAACAATCCCCGCACACCTCAGGGAGCCACCCCCCCCACCCCAGCCAGAGTCTGACGGTGTCACCACCGGGCAGGCCAGCGCGCCGCAGGGGCGGGACCGGCAGCGGCCGCAGGGGCGGGGCCAAGCCGGGCCTCTCGACGGCGGGCGCAGGCGCGCTGACCGCCCGCTCGCCGGTGAGGTTCTAGGGGAGAGGAGGGGCGGCCTTCCGTGCGCCCAGGCGCGGGCGGGCAGCGGCGGGAGGCAGATGCGCCGAGAGAGTGCCGGCGGAGCGATAAGGGGGTGCCCGCCTGCCCCCGCCCCGGGCCCTCACCTGACGTTCGCGTGGCTGTAGCCGATTTTGGCGTTGTAGGCACCGTTATCCAGCACCAGCGTCGCCATGTTCCCCACGGCGCCACGGCCGCCGCCGTCCCAGTATTGATCCGCCACCGCCGTGGATCTCTATGGTTACCATAGAGCGGAGGAGCAGCGCGCGCGCGTTGCCTGATGGGACGCAGGAGTGCCGCGGGACCCGCCTCTGGCGCGAGACCCTCGCCGCTCACGTGGTGCCGATGACGCTCGCGAAGCTGCAGAGGCTATTGGCTGGGCCTGAGCCGGAAGCTCCCTCCAAAGAGACGGGCGGAGGCGACACGGAGTCGCCTCATTCGAGCGACATCTCCGGTGCCGCTTCCTGTGGCCCCAGTGCGCCTGCGCGGACCGGCCCTTGCCTGGCGGCGGGGGGGAGGGGCCGCCAGTCAGGCCCTGCCCTGCGGGGCGGTGGCGTTCACGGCTTAGGCGGTACCGGGAGCCTCGTACTCCCGGCGAGGGCGCAGTGGACACGGAGTCGTTAATACGAGATCTGAGGCAGGCCGCGAGGCTTTCTCCCGTGTGTGTAAAGTTACGGACCCCAAACGCACGCCGCCCACGTGCCGCGGGAGAGCCTTGCCGGCCGGTTCGTCGGGGGTGTCCCCGGGCAGTTCAGAGCAGCGGCTGCTCCACCGCTTCGGGAAGAAATGCTATGAAGTGGAATCACTTTGTGAGAACCGAGCACGCAACATCGGCCTTCTCTGTGTCAGAATGTTACAGAATTAAAAGGGAGAAGACTACATTCCACCATCGTGATTTTACTGATTTAAGTGTGCTGCAATTAACGCTCCTATTATAAATAGTAAAAACAACAGTGCTACTGGTATTCACTGTCAATGACCAGTTTTTGTTTTACTGAAATCTGTCAAATACCACACACCTTTACAGGATCACAGAACCAAAACAGCCCAGGCTGGAAGGGATCTCAAAAGATCATCTGCCCCTGCCTTCTGTGGGAAGGGGAGACAAAATGAGTCAATACAGCATGCTGACCAACCCTGTCTGGAAAACCTCCGGTGATGGGGACTCCACTACATCCCTTGGGAGGTTGTTCCAGTGATAGTTCTCACAGTAAATAAGTTTCTTGTATCAAGATGAAAACTGCTGGTGCAACATCTACCTGTTGCCCCTTGTCTTTTCCTTATGAAGAGAGATCCTCCATCCTCTTCCTAATGTCCCTTTAGGTCCTGGAATACTGTGATAAGGTTCCCTCTGAGCATTCTCTTTTCCAGGGTGAAAAAGATCTAACTTCTTCAGTCTTTCCCCACTGGGCAGCCTCTCCAGCCCTTTGATCATCTTCATGGCCTTCATTTGGACCCTCTCCAGGCTGTCCACATCTTTTATGAACTGTGGGGACCATAACTGGACACAGTATTCCAGGGGTGGCCTGAGAAGTGGTGAGCAGAGTGGAATGATCACTCCTTGTTGTCTCAGGTGCAGGACCTTGCATATCTCTCTATGCTGAAATTTGCTTTATGTACGTGTCTTACATACCATCACTAATATCTTTGTTGTCACTCAATAAAACAGAGAGTGCATTACAGTTTTGTATCTGCATGTAATTGGCTTTCCCAGAAATATTAGAACTTAAAAATAAGTGCTGCTCTGTATGATGACTCTTTACCCTAATAAATATCAAATGTCTTTCTGTGAGCTGGGATGTTGGCAGAATGCAGGGCAATCTGATTTTAGACCAATCCTCTTTACATGCTTGTCAGTATTTTAAGGACAGCATCTTTAATCCCTGATCTAGAAAATACATTCTTTGGTTCTTGAGGAAAGTTCACAGGCATTATCAAATGCCTGTTTTTCCAGTTCAGAAGTGTCTGGATTCTTTTAAAGAACACTGTAAAGTGTTGGTTATTCTTCTTCTTTGCCCACTAACAGGTATAGCAAAAGAAGATTTTGGTTTTGAAATTTAAACCCCAAATAAACCAAACACAGAATTTTGACAAATGCTTTAGGTATTCGCAGTGTTACAGAGAAATACAAAATATTATTCTTAAATTCAAATGATTTTTCATTTTAGTAAAGCAAGAGCCTTGGTTGCTACATGAAGAAATCCTACATAACAAAGTTTGTAAGTGTAAAGTAGTCAGGGAGGCTAAACCACTCTTTCCTCTTTGTGACTATCACCCTGAGGCCTGATAAACTCTTACAAGGTTCTTCATGAACAGTTGCCTTTCTCTGTTCAGTGCAGGACTTTGGGACTTTGTATCAAGCACCATTTTCACTCATCGGTGGTCTAATTATCATAAACACATCTGTTGACAAACACGTAACTGTCATTTGGAGAATTAGTTCAAAGTCTGGGGATATTCTGTTGTTTGTATCAGGCTTTAAAAAATACTCTGCTCAGACCAAGGGATAAGCTGAGTGAGGTCCTTATCACATGCCCTTCTAAATACCTGGGGTGAGTGGATGGGGGTTGATCTGTGCATTTTCCTCCATTTCTCCATTCAGTGTGTTCTCAGAGATGGGGAAGAACATGAGGTCACAGTTCAGTTCAGTCCTGCTAGACAGGAATATTTCTGGTTACCAGTTCTGTTGTCAGTGAAGATACTCTGGAATTTCCCTTTTCTGCCAGAGCTATGCTTGCAGGACACTTAAAAGGGGTCATACAGCATGCATCCTGCTTTTCTTGCCCCTCATCTTTTCTTGATGACAAGCTGATATATCATTCTGTTGAGCATAGTTTCTCCAAGGTACTGGTAGAAATTTTTTGTAGTTGAGAAAATGGAACTGAAAATAGGAATAGAAGTGTCAGCTTCATAAACAGCTCATTCCTACTTTATAAATCTCTTTAAAGAATATAATGAGGTCAGTATTACACAACTGACTGATTTTTAAATGCCTGGAACAATCAGTTGAAAACATAAATCTCCTCAGCTATTTTTACTGTTACTGCTTCATAGTTCTGACTTAAAGGGCCTTGGGGTTTTGGTTCATTCCATGTAAATTATTAATCTGTTATGTATATGAGAAGCAAAGAAATTAGTAACTGATGTCTTTCCTCTGCAACTTGAGACTATATTATAGAGGCTGTAAAATCATATAAAGGTTACATCTGAGAAACTTGTGACTTTAATTTTTTTTTTTCACATTAATAGTACTTTTTAGGGTACTTGGTTACTCACCACTGAAATTCTTCAAGGTACCTTTTCTGAATGAGGGACCTTCAGAGAAGAGGGTCCAGGAAAAGGGTTACTGGATGAACAAAAGAAATACATATAATTTTAACTGACTTGGAAATGTTGATACAACATAAGAAGCTATTCTCTCAAAATTAAAATAACTTGTAGGCTTTATACTTGCCACAGATACCCAGTGAAATGTAAGCACCTGGGGAACAGCCTGATCTTACAAGTCTGTGTGTCTGAGTAAGTCCAGAGAAATTTGGGCTAAGGGAAATATTATGTATGTCTATATAGATACAAATTTATTGCCATATCAATATAGTTTGTCAATAAGTTTTTCTTCTTTTTATCTGGCCTTGTTCCTTTTGTGTGGAGCTGTAGGAGCAGTAGCCATCCTGGCTTTTGCCTGGGCCACGGTTAGGCCTAGGAGAAGGTGTATGGCTGCTGGAACAGACCTTGCTGCCTGAGCTCTTCCATCTTCCTCGGGAAGAATAGATGTCGGCGTCAGATTTGTTGCTTTTAGAGTTGTTTGCTTGCTTGGAGTATCATTTTGGAATGATTTGGGGATCCCAGATGGAAACAAATTTGAAGATTGTGGGGTTTTGTATCTGGGAATGAATGTTGCTCATAAAAGAGAGCTATAAAAAGGATAAATGTCTCAGTTGGCTAATCAAGGTGAATGTATTACACATGAGCAATGTAGTTTATGTGGAAAACTTAAAGGTGACATTAACTATTTCTTCTGTAAATGAGCTCCTGGGATCGCTGGGCAGGTCGTGAAGTGCAGGTATAATACACGTACGTAACTAAGCGTTTGATTACGAAGAATTCTTGCTACATACTAGAACCGTTTTTTTCTTGGTCTGGTTGTTACATGTCAACGAGGGGGACGCCAAGCAAACGAGGGCGGGAGGCGTTCCTACTCCGGCTCTGCCTGCCTGGGCCTGCCGCTCCCCGCGCGGGGCGGTGCCTCCGGGCCCGGTCCTCCTCGTTACCGCCCCGCCACCGCCCCCCGTCACTAGGCGATGCTGCAGCCAAGATGGCGGCGGGCGCTGAGTGAGCGTGAGCGGAGACCTCGGTTCTGCTGCCGGCGGTCTCCCCGCCTCGGGCAGGGGAAGGCGGAGGGATGAGGCGAGTCCCCGGTCCGCACTGGTCGTTGTGAGGGGCGCGGGTTGGCAGACACCATGGCGGGGATTATCAAGAAGCAGATCCTAAAGCATCTCTCCAGGTCAGTGGGGCGCTGTGCCCCGGGTAGGCTGAGGCGTGTGCGGCGGCAGCTCCCGGTCCTGCGCTTACGGGTGAAGAGCGGTCCCCGGGGCCTGGCGCGGGGACCGGGATTTATTCAGCCCGTGGAGGGTGGTCCCGGAGCCGTCTCCTCGGAGTGACTGTTGGAGGCGGGAGGGGCTGTCCGGCTGCTGCTGTGGGGCTGTCCGGCGGTGACAGCCGCATAAATGGCTCCGAGCCCCCTCGCTGTATGGCCCAGGGGGAGCGCGTAGGCGCCCGCCCGAGGCGCGACCTGTCGGTTTGCCAGGCGCAGAACGGAGTCACCGGGTGAGTCACCGCCGGCCTCCGGTCGGCTCCGCGCCCGGGAAGACGGCGCCCGCCCCCGCAGCCCGCCGCGGAGACGAGCCGAGCGGGGGCTGCCGTGACAACGG
>JANHFY010023249.1:365-20665 GCA_027560095.1 Chloroceryle inda
GACCTTATTGCTCTCTACAACTACCTAAAAGGAGATTGTAGCAAGGCTGGTGTTGGTCTCTTCTCCCAAATTGCTGTTGATAAAATGAGAGGAAATGGCTTCAAGTTGCATCAGGGGAGGTTTAGATTAGATATTGGGAAGAAATTCTTCACTGAGACAGTGGTTAGGCACTGGAACAGGCTGCCCAGGGAGGTGATGGAGTCATCATTCCTGAAGGTGTTTAAAAAACGAGTAGACATAGCACTTGAGGCTATGGTCTAATGGATAGAGAGATGTTAGTATGATGTTGGACTTGATGATCCTAGAGGTCCTTTCCAACACTAATGATTCTATGATTTTAATCATTACAACAATCTGTTTTACAGCATGGATCCACAAAGAGTTGCACTGGCACAAATAAGGAGAAGCAGCACAGAAATGAGAGGGAGTAGCCAGAGGATGGAAAGGCAAGAAATTGTTATGCTGGTTTTGTCACCTCTATCCTGAAACTTTTAGAACCTTTAGAAGTTCTGGAAATATATGTAGAAGCTCTGTCCCAGGTATCTGTAAAAACAAGACTCCATGGGCTGTGTTCCAGTTCAGCCATGAGTTGCTGAGTGGAAATTACTGGAAGAAGTTGTGAATCTGTGTCAGATCAAACTGCCTTTGTGGTTCTTGTCCTTCAATTCTATTAAATCTCATTAGGGCTTTTCAAGTCTGAATTCAGCCAGACAGTATTTTTCAACAACGGGAAGAAGGACAATGCTTTTGATACTAATACAAAATAATTTTTCAGCTAATTGTCACTATTATATCTCTGTATTCAATGAGGGTCAGGAGCCTACTGCAGAACAGCTATGCAACATCAGTTGTTTGACCAAAGGCCTGTTCAGTCAAGCATTTCACCGCTCATCTGTCATTGGGGCTGCCAGTAATAACAATTAGATTGACTTAATTGTGTATTTTAACAGCTGCTTAATATTACCCAGATCTTTCCTTCACTCATAATGTAAGATACCTTCCTGCTGAATGTGTTTCTAATTAAGGCTCTATTCACAACTTTTCACAAGCTGTTGAAAAATTCATGTCCTGTAAGAAAAGTGATGATTCAGTAAGTGCTACTGGGGTAGAGACTAACTTTTTATTAGATGAGCATTGAGCCTTTATGAATTCATCACTATAGATTAAAAGATGAGGGTGCCAAATGAGAGATACAATAGATTTAACAACTGCAGTAACATAAAAGGTGTAAAACACGCAGGTGCTGGTACCAAGGAGTTTGTATATTGGGAAGGGAGTGTGTCCTTAAAGTGGTGGTAAGCTGTAGTCAGTGGCAGAGCACTGTACCAGTTGATTAGATTTTCATGTGGTTGAGAAGTACCAAGCTGATGAAAAGCATTGTAACTGAGCAGTACTGCAGCATTGCTTCCACTTAAAACCTGTAGTATTTATTGCACAAATAAAAATAAACAAAGACACATTTTTCAGTAATGTCACAGGAAACAAATGAAGTCTGGAATATCCATTTCAGCATATGAAAGTATATCTGTGTATGTGCCAAATGGATAATTATTTACAAGATAGTAGAAACTGAGTTATTACCCCTCTTCTTCACAAGGTTAATTTATATTCCAAACTCTTATAACGGGCCAATACTGTTACACTGAGATCCTCCCCAGATGCCCTGAGTAATTCCTTGGTAACTGCAAAAAAGGGTTGAGGAAGTTGTTATATAAATGGAATTACATTATCACTTTCATCTGGAACAGATGTCATGTGTCCTTAGCTTGGCTTCTACTCAGATATGGAAGGCATGACATTTATATATCATTATAAATGGGCTGGGATTTGGGACTGTGCAAACTTTTGGGTTGCAGACATTCAGAAGTACAATCATCATCCTCTCCTCCTTTTTATAGTCCAGAAGCAAACATTTTATAAAAATCTCTCCTCATATTCTGCCAATAAACATTTTAGTTATCCTAGCAACAGTTTTTAGACGTGCTGTAAATATACTTGGCAAGTTAGTGTGTGCCCTTAGACACTTTAAACAGCCGCTTTCCACTTAATTTATGTATTTTGTACATGTGGAGAACAGCGATGCAGGGTGAAGTAGCATATGCAGGTCCCACAGTATTCATGCCTTTGGTGTCTAGGAAGGTGGGAACTCCTTTTCTGAGGACTTTTGTCAGGGCTCTGGCACAGTCAGATACTCCATTGTGAACCTGGTTGAAATAGACAACATCTTGAAAAGTTGTTTTGATAAGATATGGGTCGTGGAAAATGAAGCAGTCACACAAATAGCAATGATCTCATGGATGTGTTTATATAGGAGCCTGAGCTATATATCAACAACTGAAGTGGTACAACAATTTCAGAAAAATGTCAGAGCACAGAAGCCACAGAGATGATGGAATCTTCTGCTCATCTCCTTTGTGATGAAGTCCTACCCATGGGAAGACATTGCCAAACAAGTGGCCTATCTCCTGAGCAGGTCTCCAGCATCTCCTAGTTCCTGAGGTATAAAACTTGAATGACTTACAAATAGCTTCTATTAACATAGCATTAAATATTGCTCTGTGAGCAGTGGATTTAGCAGCAATCCTTCCCAAGGGTTAGTGCCCATGTTGAGATTCTCTGATGTTTCTTAAAGGGGAAGACACTTGCTGATGCTTTTCCCCTAATAAGGGCAATCGTATTATTTTCCTCATCAAGTGACTAGCTATTTTCATGTAGCTCATAGGAACTTTATAGACCTAAATCAAATTCCAGAAGACAGTAAGGTAAAATGTATACACAGATAAGCAGTTAGACAAGCAACAATGCCATATGAATCTAATTTTCATAGGAAGTCAGGCTAAAAATTATGCCCTTTCAAGCTGGCCACACAAATATGTCAATTCAACCAAATAAACCGTAACAGTTTGCTGGCACAGCAGAATGTTTTGCTTTCTGTAAGAAGTGATAGCTCTATGCATACCCCAGTTTCTGAGGCAGTTTTCCCAAATAGTCCCAGAGCAATCTTTCCTCATAATGGTCTTTCTTGATTTAAAGACAATAATGAGCACAGGTTCCCAGCAGAAGAGATTGTTCCTTCTCTGAATCTTCAGAGAATTCAATGGCATTTTTATAGGACCTTTTTTACGCAGGTGAAGATGAATGAGTTACTCTGTTAATGATCCTTCCCGAGTTTCAAGATGAAATGCACTGACTGGCAAGCCAATGTGAAAGACAGGGACATCTGAAAGTCTTCTTCAGCTACTTCCAAAGCCTCAGCTTGAGTCCCTTCTTTTTGAATTTAACCACGCTGAGGCATTTTCTTTGCTGTGTTTTAATGTCTCTTTGACTACAGCTGTCAATGTCAGATCAGTGGGGTATTGCTACACCTGCTTATTCAGAAATGAGTTCAAAATGCACAATGTGAGTCCAGATCTGGATCTAGAATTCAATGCTAGAGAGCCTCAAGATGTTTGTATGTGGGTTTTTGGTGTCTATGCTATGAATAGTTGTGCTATGAGGCACAACTTGCAGGAGTCATCTTTTTCTTTGGCCTTTGGGTAGAAGGGTTTACATTTTTGCAAACATATAAAGTTTTCATCACGCCAGGCTTCCCACAGCTGACCCATGCTGCCATCATCACCAGTTCCCCTCTGCTTCAGCTCCTGCACAGCCAGGACAAAGCAGATAGGACAATAGGATAAAGGAGTCAGCATGTAGATGTGCTTTTTTTTGAAAAAGCCTGATAGGAGTTTGCACAACAGAACAAGTCCAAGCAGGTAACAGGAGAACTAGTATTTTTCGCAAACACCATGATAGTCATAATTACAGTCATATAAATCAATATGATGAAAGAAAAATCACATACTTCCAGATGCCCATGGTAAAACTACTTACTGTAAATTAGAGCCATAGTTCAATGTGTGGAAAAACTCCTATAATTTGGGCCACAGCTGCAAGAAGATCTTTAAGAAAATGCTCTAAGCTGTGACTTTGTTTTCTTCACAGCATTTTGTCATGTCTCTTATTATTACTTTATCAGAAGGAAGTTGGGGAGGCAATATTTTCATTTACAGCAGCCCTATTATTCACTTGGAAACAAAAGATTTTAAAAATTGCACTGAGTTGAATGATTAACTTTAATTACCATTCACTGACTAAGCTGTGTCAGATAGAAAGATTCCTATATTAAACCGAATGCTTTTATAAAATACATCAAGCACATTGTTGTGATTTGTCCTGCCAGCAGATTCCAATGTTAATCCTCCACCAGCATTGCAACAGAGAAATGAGGGTTCACCAGAATTTCAATAGCAGTCATTGCACAGAGCTAAATGACGAATCTTTTGTGAAAAAAAACATCAGTACCTCATCTGTTGTTTCTTTGTTTCAAAACAATGTGTGGTGCATTAAGAAGAGTGTGGCCAGTAGGTCAAGGGAGGTCATCCTCCCCATCTATTCTGCCCTGGTGACGCCACATCTGGAACATTGTGTCCAGTTCTGGGCTTCCCAGTTCAAGAGAGACAGGGGAGTAACAGAGAGAGTCTGACAGAGGCTGTGAGGACGATTAAGGAACTGGAACATCTCTCAGGCTGAGAGACCTGGGTCTGTTTAACCTGGAGAATAGAAGGCTGAGGGGTGATCTTATCAATGTCTATAAATATCTAAAGGGTGGATGCAAGGAGGATGGATCCAGACTCTTTTCAGTGGTGTCCAGTGACTGGACAAGGGGCAGCAGGCACAAGCTGGAACACAGGAAGTTTCACCTAAATACAAGGAGGAACTTTCCTGGGTGAGTGACAGAGCATGGATACAGGCTACCCAGGGAGGTTGTGGAGTCTCCTTCTCTGGACATATTCAAAACCTGCCTGGGTATGTTCCTGTGTAACATGCTCTAGGCAAACCTGCTTTGTTGGGGATTTGGACTAGATGATGCTGTACAACAGGATGCCTTTCTGGCCCTGTATGTTGCTTGTGCTCTGTGCTGAGCTCTTCCAACCAGGAAGGAAGTTTTGCTTTACACATGACCCACAATGTGCTTTCCATTGTTGTGGCAACATCAGCTGGGAGAAATCTATCCCAACCCAAGCCACAAGCTTTCCAGCTCTGCAGTACCTGCTGGCCATTTTAATGAAACTAATTTGCCCACCAAAGATTTTGTTTTGCTTTGCTTTAAAAGAATATTCCAGTGATAAGTTGGTTTCAGACTAATTTTTTGCTCAGTCTAAATTGTTGTCATGGGCTGGCAGACTGTGAACACCAGAACAAAGATCTTGCCCAAGCAGATTTCCTCCTAGGATATCACCAGGGAGCTGAAAAAGATCTGTAAGAGCAGGCAAATGACCAAAAAGATCCCACCTGTCCCCACTTTTCCCCTACTGCCTGTGCCCCAGGGCTAGTGGGACTCCCCTATCCTGGCAGCCCTGGACTGTTGCCTGCAGAGCCCAGGGGCACCCTCAGGGTCTGCACAGGCTCTCAATGGTTCAGGGGATGATCTGCTGTCTTGTCAGAAAGACATGCTGCTGGCAGCCCCTGAGAAGTGTTTCAGCTGCTTGCAAGGTGTGAACTCTTAGAGGGGAACCTTAAAATGGGGTTTTTAGCATCTGCAGCCAAGGACTGTAGGTCAGTACATCTGCATCTGAAGCTTTCCATGCTTCAGTTTCTGTCAAAAGCAGTCCTCAGTGCCTTAAATTTTTAAAGACAAATATGTTTTTCTTCTAAGCAAAAATAATCTGAAATTGTTTAAAATCCGAGTTTTATTTTACCTCCCTTTCACTATGTTTAAAATCCGAGTTTTATTTTACCTCCCTTTCACTAATAAAATGTACATAGCACGTCATTTATATGGAGCAAAAGTGAACACATTTTCACAGCCACAAGTTCAAGGGCACAGCACACACAACTGTATTTAATTCTGCTCACTTACATTATTAAGCACTCATGCCAGATCAGGAGCATTAACATTTTTGGATTCAGTCTACAGAAAGCTGAATGGTACAGCCAACATTTTCAGGCTTCAGTGTCTAACTATCATGATCTAAAATCATCCCTATGGAAAAGCCTGTTAGCCAGGAAGAAAAGACAATCAAGACCCTGAGACATAATTGGGTGCCATAAATGACACCTTCAACCTCCACAGATGTATTGTTTTGTTTCAGGCAGACTTTGCTTCCATAGCTTTATTAAGGGATTTGATATATTTGTGACTTTCTTTTAATTAGAAAGGGGCACTCCACTAGAGTGCATTGAGGGACTTGAAGGAAGAGTGTTATCTACTGATGAGGGGGCCACTCCAACTCCTCTTAGAGATGTTTTATTAACTTCTTCTGGAGACAACTGAGCCATTTCTTTTGGTGTCTAGGTATGGACTGACAGCTTTACTTCAGATCCACTCCATTCAGAATACGACCTGGGTTTTCAGCAGGGCCTGTTACAAGGGTGCATTTTTGTCCACAAAGTCTGGAAAGTTTCTTTCAAAACCACTTTTTATCCCAGAGCCCTAGCTTGAGCATCATGTAATATCCAGATATCTACAGTTTGCATTTAATAGTTTACTAATCTAATTAATCTTAATTAATTAATCTTATCTAATTAGTTAAATTGTTCTAGGAATTCCAGCTATTCTAGGAATCTAATCCTAGATATATCCTAATACTTATGAGAACAGTAGTGAATGATCAGGCCTAGTACTTAATAACAGATCTGCTAATCAGTAATTGCATAATATCTGACATGAATAAAACAGGATCTTATAAACTCACATTGGCTATACCCAGCAATGTGTTCTTTTCTGCCTTTTTGCTGGTATAATTATTCACACTGACCACTGAATTTGGGTATTTTTATTTGAATAAATGATTCATGAATATAACTTGTGATTGTTTAATTACTCTGGAAGAATAATAGTAAAGACAATTGAGTAACATTCAGTTAATAATGCATTGGTTGATTCTTAATCCTGCTTCCAATTCAATAAATTGTAAATCCATCTTTTTCTTTGATTTGCTTAACCTCTCTTAGAATTAATGCAGAAAAAAAAAGTAGAAAGAAGAAACTTGCCTCATAAAAGTAAGTAAAAAAATAACATCTTTTTTTCTACATCTGCCCTATAAAATTTCTTATTGTAGTAGGAAGCATTTAAAATCAAGCAACCCTTACTGTAATTAGTACAGTTCATGGGAAGAAGCATACTCAGCCTTTTGTTTCCAGAACTAAAGTCATGCAGTAATAGACAGACCAATATATTATTTTAACAGATAAAAGTCACTAAAATAAACTGAAAATCCTGCTCTGAAATATATAATGTGGTTTTTTATATATGTATTTTTACATATTTTACAGGTGGTAGGAGATTAGAGTGGATTTAAGTAGTTCCACTAAAGCAATTCAGCTATGAAGCTTGAGCCCAGGCATCTGCAAGAGGCATGAAAATATTCTGTGTTTTATTACACTACTTGCAATGAACATTATATTTACAGCTTTCTTTTGAATGTGCATTAAAATGATACTAAACAGAACCAGGTAAACCAGAAACCTTAGTCTTTAGCTCTCCTTGTTTTCAAGACAGGGTTTTTTTTTTTAAAAAAAAAAAAGAAAGAATTATGAGTTATTTGTAACAAAAGCCTTGAAGCGGATACAGAATCCAAGTTAATGATATCCTGTAATCTGATCCTGAGCGGACACAGACAGCTGTTCTCGGGGCCCTAATGAACCATACACATTTACAGATCACTGATTAGCAAAACTTGATACTGGTGGGCACAGACAAGTCCTAACACTATTTGAAATAGCTCTGGTGGTATTAAATAACAGCGATCTGTTATCATGTGATCACCTGTCTGTAAAATTCCTATTTATCTTCATTATACTAGTCCTTTTCTCAGAGATGAAAGTGGGAAAGGCTTGTCATCTTTGATACTACACCTGTTGCTTTAACTCTTTGTGCTTTGATAGATGAACAGTTTCCTCGGGGTCGGGTCTATAGTGGAGAGATGCTCTGGGCACAGCCATGGCCCTGCTGCCTCCCATAATGCTCTGTGGGGCAACAGTGACTCTGGGCAAAATGGTCCCATGTAAGTGAAAATGCATGCAAAGATGTTTAGTTTCAAGCAACTGGATACACTAAGAAGACCAGCGGTAGTAGTGATGCCAATTATGCCACGAGGCAATCCAATATGCTTTATTTATGTATCTAGCTTCTGCACTTCCTTGATGGTATTTCAAGTGCTGCACCCAGTCTGTGCAATTTGAACATCTAATTGCCATTTAAAAGTGAGGTAACTGCCAGATACATGCATCCATTTGCAGTGCAGTTTTCCTTGTGCTCTCCTTGAAGGAAGCAATAAGGTAAAATTTACAGCGCTGATCCTTTGCATAACAGTAGGAGATTAAAGCATGCATCTGTCTCCATGAGGCTGAACTGATAGGCATTAGTCATGGCTGGTCTTCAGCTGATGAGGACTCAACATGTTAAATACTGCTAAATGCAAAATGATCTTTCTAGACAACTGGGACTTCAGTCACTCCAGATATTTAGGGATGAAGGATGGAAACCTCAGCACTGTAAACCTTTTTATCACTGACTAAACTAATCTCTGTAAAACTTTACTTATTGCAACTTTTCTTTTAAAAACCCAAGTGTGACTTTAAATTAGTGAGCTTTCCGGGTACTCTCCTTTACCTGGGTTTTCTCAAAATTAATTCTTCAATGTTTGTTGGCTATAAGTCATGAACTTTGTCCAGAGTACATTGTATGAGCTTTAATGTCCTAGAGATGGTAAAAGTTGTTTGTCTAAGCAACGCTGATCATTGAAAATGAGTTCACTTGCAGCATCATCTGCTGGCCCCTGAATCATCATTTACTTCAACTTTACCACTTCCTAAACTGGCTGAGCAAAATGAGCTGTACTGACATTGTTGGGATAAAACAGAAAAACTAAGAATAAAATAATTATGACTGAAATCAAACCTGCACAACAACAAAACATTCCAAGCTTTTGTTTCTGTTATTCTGGGTTTTTTTCACTGTGAGAGGTTCAAGATTTTAAATAACCTCAAGTAATACCAGGTGCTATAAAAGCACCTTACATACAGAGGAAGAAAATTATTCATCCAAATTTATTTGCCCTCATTTGCATTTTATTAAGAACTTTTTCTTAAATATTCAGTGTTTACTTTTATGAATTGTTTGCAGAACAAAGCTGTTGTTTTTTTTCTGATCAGATGGACAGAGGGAAAAAATAAGTTTTCAGGGAGAAAGTATTCCTCTGTGGCTAAAGACTTCATTTCTGGAAGAATGTTGAAAATATTTCCTACCATGCTTTGGACTTGTACTTCAGCGTAAAGAAGAAGCGGTTATGTTACTGACCAGCAGCCCCATTATGGGTTCCCTTGCTGCATGGACCAAGTTGCATACACTATCCAGACACCTCTAGAAAATGGATGCAATCTTGTTCAGTGAGCCTATCCTGCAAGGTGGAGGATGCCAGATTACTTTATATGCCTAAGAATATATGCTCTGAAATGAAAGTTTTTATTTCCTTGATTTTGATATTTGTGTTGTTTTCATAAACAGTTTCAAAATATTATCTTAGTTATTTCTAACATAATCCTATGGTGCAAAGTTAAAGGAACCTCATAATAGTCAATACATATAGCTTGGGGTTCCTGCTGGCAGCTACCAGCTCATATTTAATGTTCTCCCTAGGATATTCCACCTTTCTTTCTTCTTCTAAGGTACTGACAAAGCAGCACTTCAATAACATTTTTCTTCAGTCCTTGAAGAAAATCAACTTTTCTGTGATGACACAAAGTGTGGGGACACTAACATTTGTCTGAAGTCTCTCTCCAGTTAGGGAGCGCAGCCAAGGTGACATGCTCAGCAGTTTATTTATGATGGGATTCATCAGCCTTCATCTTAGACTTCTGAAGTTATGAGTTTATCCTCTGCCAGTCATTGGGGTCCCTTAGTAGTCAATGGGAAGAGACAGGCACTTCTAGAGGGTGATTTATTCATCCTAAAACACGTGTTTAAAACAGAGAAGATGAATTGCCCCGTGGAGGTTCTGTCTCTCCTCAACGACTAGAGCAGTCTGAAGTCATTTGTTCCTACTATCTGTACAACAGGACCACGAAGTGTGCTCTGTCATTAATTCCAGAGTAAAGGAGTCATTGAAAATTATGTGGCTGGGGTGAACAGAAAGTATAGCCAGGCTTTTCAAATCATACACAAGGAAAATTTGAGCTGTAGTCAATGAAGTACTTCAGAAAACGGCAACTGGAATCTAATTCTGAGGGCAGACAATGGTGGGGAGAGCTCAGCGTTGAGCTGACAGAAGTTGAGCCTTTGGCTGTTAGAAGCATGGTTTCTTCTTTCTCATCGCTTTAATTTTACACCTTATATCCTGAAGAGAGGCAGTTAATTTTTGTACTTCCTTCAGCCACAGCTCATTTAGGAAAAGCTCCACAGAACTACAGAATGAGAAAATAGAGAGAATACTCTGACAAATTGAAACCCTCAACTGTCCTCTTCGCAAGGCATAATCACCACTTTTTAACCACCATTTCAGGAGAACCATCCAGAACAGCATGGAGTAAGGGGTGACTGCAAAGGCAGGTGCCCCCTTCTGTGCTCTCTTTACATAACCAATCAGTTCATCATTTGCTCAAAGACTCTGAGAAAGAAAGATACTAAAAATGGAGGCCAGGAAGAGGACTTTTGATCAATACTGAGGCACAGTGGGACTGAGCATCACAGGCAAAACCCCTTTTCTCATACACAGGGAGTGGAAGCCCTACTAGCTAAGGCAGGGGAAACAGGACCTCCTTCAGAAGAGATCTCCTATCTGCAGCTGGTCACCAAGGCTGTAGATACCTAAGGGATGCTAGAATTCAGTTCCCAGGGGGAGGTGAAGCACCCTGTGAGCAGGGTAGGGTGAAAGGGAAAAGAATATTTGGAAGATGAACAGGCATGATTTGATTCTGCTTAGCTAATTCACTTTTTTATTAAGCCAAGCAGCTTTGATTGAATCACATTATTTTAAGATAGAAGAGATCATCCAGAGTGGACGGTGCCATTTCCGGTAGATAATCTTTTTTTTGCAACACAGAAATTACATTACTCATTCACTTCTGGGTGTTTCTTTCAACATGGTTGTAAGCCGAATATCAGATCTAAACATTGACAGTGAATTTGGTTGAGATGAAAGAGATAATTTTCTAGAGGCTATAAACACATTTAATTTCTGACTCTTGAGAAAGAAGAGATTTTTTTAAATCTTTAGTTTTGGCTTTAGCAAAGTAAGAGATATTGACATAAACCAACCATATGATTTCAAATACAGGAATAACAAAAGAGCTGTGAAGTGTCTCTAAAGATAAAAGATAAGGGATACATTCAGTATATCCAATCAATAACACAAACCTCTCTCACCAGAGCTATATCAGTCAATAGAGTCCAAGACCGATATCCAACTCTCACCATAGCAGTCATTCAGAATCAGAGAAGAAGTGGCATGCAACAGACATCTGCTTTACTCTGTTACTGAAGGCAGTGGAAAGCCCAGAACATGTATATCCCACCTGGAGAAGAATATATTCTTTCTCTAAAATGTTCTGTGTTTGCGACATGTGCATAAGAGAGCTGGCCCCATCACACACCATCTTCAGCCAGACAGTCTGTGCAAAAGAAAGTCAGTGCTGCAGAGGAGGCTGAGATGAATTCAGCCTTTTTCAGGGTAACTTACTGAACCATGCAGGTAACCTTCTTGGGTGCCTGAATGTACTTGGCAAATGCAAGTGAGGGGTGGAATTCATCTAACATAAATACTGGCACTTACATTGCCCAAGCTAGTCTCGATTTACAATCAATGTAGAGAAACAACCATTTTACAGAGGCTGTTTCTAAAGCTTTGTAGTGAAATGAAGCATGCGTTGGTTTCATTGCTCTTAGTGGCATTGCTGACTGCCTCAATGTAAACATCTATATTGAATCAGAGGCCTCTCCTTCCCTATATGTAGTACCACAAAGCCTGTGGGTTGAGGGTACAAATTTTGCTCCGTAGTTGTGTCTTAGAGCCTAAGGTAGCTAGAAAGCTACCTTAGTAGGATGACTGGCAGTAACATTTATCTGCAAAACTCTCAGAGTTAAAAAGAGGGGAGCTTCTGACTTGGTTAGATTCTGTTCTAGTGAATTTTGTTGCCACACAGATCTTAAAGTCTAAGCTGCCATAAGCTCTTTTGTGATTCCTTTGCATTTCACTGGGAGCCAAAGAGGCCGTCTGCTCCAAGAAACAGCTGAATTGTTTTAAAGAGGGTCTGCAAGCAGTACCTCTACCACTGCTGACCTCTGGCACACTGATGGAATACTCCAAAGTGATAATCAGCTTCTTCCTCTGCAGTCCTCAAGCACCAGGTAGCCAGACTATGGCATCCTCTGTGTTTTCCTCCTCTGAGAGAAGCCTTGGAAGACTGTTCCTAACTGAGGTCTAATCAAGCTTCTGCAGTAATTTCCCTAAAAAAGTCTCCCATACTGATGAAAAATTTGCCCTTTTATCAATCCTGTAGAGAAAGCCATGAATGGAACATTGAAATACCATAATACTGCTTTTACTATTTAGATGCTATCGTTGCAACTTATTGCATTGCTACCCAAGCAAGATTTGTGATAACTGCTCCAATTCAACTGCTTTGACTATGAAGATATGCAAAATCAAGGAGCAGAAATGAGTCAAGACACTGAAACCTCTCATAAAGTGTGTCTTTTTTAAACCACCACTCCTGAGTTTTAACCTATGCCCATTCATCAGTATGAAAATACCACTTGATCTCAACAGGAACAGGAATAGCCTATAAAGCAATCTTTAGATCTGAATGCAAACACAAACCACTACATATTTTCAACTTTAGACCTATTGCAAGGCCATTGCAGAGTATCTGATAATGACATTTATGTTTATATAGTCCATTGTTTTTCCTGTGCTGCAAACTTTCCACTTCTGACAGCCCTGTTTCCTGTTTCCCATTATGGAAATCTCCAAAGGGGGTTTCCTCCTGTTTTTCTTATGGTCAAAAGGAATTTCATAAGTACAAGTCAAGTTTCTTTTCAGTGCTACATGTGCAGAATGGAATCTGAAAGCTCCCAGCATAATCATCTCCAGCATGTACATAGTTAGTGTTACACTTAATCCACATCTGGGTCACAAAATCTCTGAAACACTTCCAGGAATATTGAGACAGCCATAATGCAACACGTTGCTGTATAAGGGAGCAAACAGAGCTAATCTCAATGTCAAGGTTATAGTTTTTGAGAAATACAGCAGCTCCCCTTCAGAACTTCGCAGATCACCTACTGGGTCCTGACTGCCATCAGATTGAGTACCATTAATATTTTCCTTTCCACTCAAGCCTGCAGACACATCTGAAAACAGTTTACATCCCAACATGCCTTATGCTGCTGGTATTTAAGTCTAAACTGTGTATAAAACCTGGTACATATGTAACCCATACATTTTAATACAAGAGACTGTCTTGGCACCTTTTTCTTCTACAATCAGCTAAGAACCCCAGGAGATAAAATATGGTTGAAATTGAACTAGCAGGCAGTCTGTATTACAGTATTCATTTCAGAGTTAGAACACATTTCTAGATTATATCGGATCTGGGCTTGATACTATGTTGCAGCACTGCCTTATGTGTGTTACTACTTTTTAACCACCATTTATGCATAGTGATACTCATGGTGATATAAATCTGATATGGAGTCCTTCAATTATTTTTTTTTTAGCATAGTTTACTAAAATAGTGGATTAAGGATGGTGCATCAAGGAACACAACTATAGGCATTACCTGGAGCCATAAACCATACTAGGTATTATTGCACTTTCTTAACAAAATTGCAGGGGTAGTGAGAGTAAAAAGGTGGTTCACTTTTGGTGTATCTTCTCTTCATGCAGCTGTGCCTGCTCCACAAATTATTTCTGCCAAAGAATTTCTTCGTCTTGCTGTTTTCAATCCCAAAAAGAGATTTACCCAAAAAGTATTATCCAGAGCTATGTTAATTTGCTCTGTTTTGTCACTGCCTTTGAACTTTCTAGCTGCAAATTTGCCTTTTGAATTGCTTTTGCAACTGATGACTCTGTTATTTTGTATTACCATACAGGTCCACTGGTGAGCAAATGTTGTGTGTCGCTGTACAGACTATCTTCTGCAGAAAAGATGAGAATCTTCTGCTCAGCAAGAGACATTTTGGGCTCAACAACCCCTGGTCAACATGGTAGGTGTTGTGTCTAAAGAGTTAATGTAATCGTCCTTATCTCCTGTCCATCTATGTGCACTTCTGTTGTTGTCTGGGTTTGCACAATGGCCTGAGAAAACAGAAGAAAGGTGGAGGGGACTCTCTCTCCCTACACACTATAAGAGACTAAATAAGTAAGCTAGGTGAGTTGCCTATCTTGTAACTTGCTGAAACTGAGTGAGCTGATTCCCCCCACAAATTCTTACTTGTCTCTTCCTTTCCCTTACCCTTTATGTGCCAAATGGTGCAAATACTGCTTGGGGAAAAGGAAGAAAACCCTTTGGCAGTTGCTTGCTGTCTCTGCTGTGAAAAGATACACGATATTGGAGGTAGTGCTCTCCTTCATAGTGGCTTGGATGGGGTAGAGGTGATGTCACTGTTTATTTATTTATTTTGCTTCTTGCTAAGCTTTGTGTATTGTTAGTGCCCCTGACACTGACTACTCATCCAGCAGACATACTTTCATAATCTTTTCTTTTCTGAATCTATTCTTTTTTCCTCCTTCCTTTGTGCAAAAGATATGTACTGGCTTTGTGGAATCCCTGTAGCAAGTTGTGAATGATGTATGAACTGAAAAATCTTTGCCTGCTACACAGTAGGAATACAGAAAGTGCTGTGCAGTGACTGCTGTGCTATGCTTTTTTCTATATATACAGATACATGGTAGTCATGTAACATTCATTTTGACAAGCCCTTTATGTCCAGACATCTTGGGATGGAATGGCTTATGTACCATTGGTCTGCACTAGAATATCTATCAGAGAGATTTTTGTGCATAATTGTTTTCTGTGCCGTGCTCAGAAGAAACTGTTGTCTTCTGCTTTTGCTAGTATGCCAGCCTTAGGTTCCTCCTCAGTTCATATTTCAGGCAGCAAGTATACCTGGGAATCATAGCTAAAATGTCTGTATCTTGCAAATGTGTGCTCAGACAGGGACTTGAATCCTAGACACTGAGCCACAAACTTGAGGACATGCTCATTTTTTTAATTGGCGTGAACCCTGTCTGTTCCCTACTCACAGCCTATTGTGGACGCATTCATTTTGTTTCCTTTGGGCATCTGGTCTAGCTTAGCTCGTGGAAAGAATACAGAATACCCAGCAGAAATGCAAGTGCAAATCAGAAATATATTTCCCTTCTATTTTAATGGCTATAAGATTCATACTTCTCCTCAGACACTTATTGCTGTTATAGATTTTTGATTTCCCTTTCTGCTCTACCTGAGAGAAACTGCTTTGCACTAAGATATTTCTGCAAGGTATGTGGCACCAAAGGAAATCTTACTTGATTTCACCGGATTATACAAGGGTGTCTTCCTAATGTGGGATGGTTGACTGTTTTTCCCTCTGTTGTCACACAGCACATTATTAGTTGCTTGAGCTTGTTATCTGATTCCACCTCTCTGAACAGATTTCATTTTTATGAACACTGTCCAGTGAGACTATGAGTTAATTTTAGCCTTTCCCTAAGTGTAGGTTTCTCATTAATAATAGATATTGAAGTCAAAGCAAAGGTGAATTTTATTAAAAGTGGAGAGCTTAGGGGGGAAGCAGAAGTGACTGACTAAAGCTCTAGGAACTTGCGTTACATTGAATAAATCATGTCCCTACTCTGTTTCCTAATTTGATAATAGTGTTAAACCAGATACCTCTTCACTTCAGACTGACAAGTAAACAGGACTCAACAAAAATTGTGGAATTACATGGAGGAAAAAAAGAGAAGCAAATAGATAAGACCACAGGGGGAGAAAATGAGCAGGTGGGGTGACAGATACACCCCAATAACTAGAAAAAGGGATGTCAGAAATCCTTCTGCACAATGAGGCAGGTGGCAAAGATTTGCAAGGGAGAGTGGTGTGCAACCAGTCTGGACACAGAAGTCCCAGAGAAGATGGGTAAATCTCCATGCACAGAAAATTTGTCTCTCAGGAAAAGAAGACAGGAAGAAAAAAGCCAGAATAAGTTACAGCTGAGACCACCACTTTGCACTAGGCATCCCCAAGCCACAGGGAGAGAACAGAAGGGTCCTGAGCAAGGGGCAGGGTTTCTGTATCTGAGACTGTCAAGGTTGCTTGGGGAGATGTTAGGAGGCTGTTCTTACAACAATTAGTACAGAAGTTGTCACTGGCAACTATCATTTTGTCATTTTTCAGTCTCTAGTTCCCCCAGGTAAAACAGACATTTACAGTATGTCAGAAATAGTAGACTGTTTAGGAGGGGTTTTTCATGATTACAAATAAAGAATATCCTTAGCAACATTCCTTTCCTGTTCTTAGCAATCAGCTGCTGAACCCTACCCCTGAGTGTGCCATGTCTGATATCCTCCTGTGTTCATGTCTGGACAAATGAAGCTGACTTCTGAGTCTGTGAACACATTGAAACTGTTGCTACATTTACTGTAACCTTAGCAGAAGTAAATTGGATCAAGACAATACTCCTGGCCGTGCTTTTCGTAGAATTCCTTTCTTTTCACTGCAGAACCCAGGCACAGGCCTGCCCTAACCTTTCTTTGAGTCGGTTCTCCTGCTGAGGGAGTTAAAACAGTGAAAAAAAGGTTTCTGCACTTGCTTGAATTCAGCAGAGAGCTTCTAATGAGCCCTCTTGATCCTCTGTGCTACCAGGGTGCGTGGACACGGTGGCAGCAGCTCTGCCTGACCATGGGGACTTGAAGCTTCCCAGCATCCAGTGCCTCATCCCAGACTGCATAGTGGGACAAGCAGCCAGGGGCTCCCCCACATCCAGAAGAGCCAGCACACTTCTACCTGCACCCTGCAGAGGGGTCGGGTCGCCCCCCCACTCCCAGGGACTGGTGTGGCTGCCACCCCAGGCAGGCACACCTCTACCTTGGCTTCCAGATGCTGTAGCCACCCTTGGGCACCTCAGACTGCCTAGGCAGTATCTGCTGTGCTGCACAGCAGGTGTTCTTTTTGCATATTTTTGGTAACGATATTATGGCGTACTCCACATCTTTCAGACTTTTTATTTTTGCACTGTCTTATGCTCATAAAACATAGTACTTCTTACCAACTAGATGATCAATGTTTGTCTCAAGAGTAGCCTATAAATTTGTTTTGTATGCTTTCAGGAAACTGCTATAAAAATATTTCTAGATAACTGGAATGTTCTGGAAACATGATTTTTGTTATCAAAATATATTAAAACCAACTATGATAGGATAGTCTGCAGGCTCCTGAGGTTCTCATCATTCCACTTTTTAAGAGTTTAAAACTAAAACATCCAAGTCTTTCCCACTCAATTTTTATTCATAGATTGAAAGAAAAAAAAAAAGAAACTTTCCTGGTTTTTCAGTACTTGATCAGTTCTCAGATTGAATTAATAACTTGAGTAAGTCCAAATGCAGAAAAAACCACCTTCTCTGCACCTGTGGAGAAGCTACAGCTGACAAAACCAAACATTTTTCCAGGTGTTCAGTCACTGACTTCCTGCTCCTCAGCTATGGGACTCTTTTAAAATTTCAAGGGTAAATACGCTTAACTCAAATATTCATTTTAATATAACATGAAATGGCCTTAAGTTATTTCAGTAATCTTAGGCCTTTGTACAGGTTAACCTAATTTCAGAGTTAATTTTAAATTATTTAAATATTTTAATGAGTCAACATTAGCGACACTTAAATACAGACCCTTTCATTATTATTTCTGGTACTAATTTTTGCACCCTTTGCCTGTGGACAAAGTTGATTAGAACTTTCCAACTGCTAAATCACACCGAGAGAGCAACTCAACTGATGTTAACTGTTATTTTTAATGTAAGGAGAGCAAAAACTGCAAGTACAGCATAACTATAATGTGATCAGAAGCCGGAAAGGTTGTTCCCAGTTAGCAATATTTTTTAAGACTTGTCTCACTTTATAAACTTTCTAAAGTTGGCATATGGCTGAAGACCAGGCAATTTAATGTGTGTGCTTTGGAAACTGCATGGAGTGCTATCAGTGCTGTCACAAGGAATTCTAATCACCTCCCCTTGATTGTCTGAACCCATCTGCTAATAGGTGTTTTGGGGACGAGTCTCTCATTTGCGGGCAAACAAAATGGTTGCTCTCTCTGCAGGGAAGAAGTGGCCATACTGAATCTGTGCTACATCGTTCTGCCTCGAACAGAGCTCCGAGGCCATGCAGAGGCCTAGTGGGTGGCAGCCCAGGTCCAGCAATGGCAGGCCACTTCAGTGCGCACTGAGGTGATCCGTGGGGTCCAGAGGCCAAGTTGTGGTCCCCAGTTGGACTCTCCCCTCCTTGGATTTGCGCTGCCATGGCAGAGGAGCATGCCCTGTGTGCCCTGCGATGGATCTCACCCTTCGCGCGTCTGCAGCGCTTCCTTGAGCCACTCTGCAGCGATTGCTTACAGATATTTACTTTAGCACATGGCATATAGAACATTAAAAGGGTTTTGAAAAATCTCTCAGTTTTTCAACTTCTGAAGGATTATTAACTTCAAAGTCTGAAGAAATGTCGGCCTTCTATGTTTGGAAATGCCAGCAGCCTTTGCATATCCCCATCACAGTACCAAGCAACCCCCAGCAGAGAGGAACGATTACTGCCTCCATGGCGTAAGGATGGCTTTTGATCTCCTAACATATTGGAAATTACTTAAAGGTAAGCCATCTGCTAGCTGAGGAACAAAAATAGATTACATCATACCCTGCTAGAAAGATTGTGTTAAATCCTGTGTATCAAGGCTTTTAATAATTCTAAATTAAGTCAGCTAATAGGATTAGGTACACATTTTCCTTAGGCTTCTTTCACTAACTGTTCACAAAAAACCCTCTTTTTTTTGGTGGAAATCTGTGAAATTCAGGTGTATTCCACTGTGAATAAAAAAGAGTTCTTTCAAGAATGAAACATTTCTACAGATCAAAACTGGTCTCCAAAAAACCTTACAGTAGGAGAGCAGGTTAGTGTGTAGGGAGTGGAAGGACTCAACCCCTTTATTTTTTGTTAATATGGTAGTACTAACTGCAAATGTTGGATTGGCTTATTAGTGTATTGCAACTACTTATATATGATGCAACCTGTACTTAAAAGATCATTCAAGAAACTGTTAAAGGGTTTTTTCTCTTTTTAAAAAAAGTTGTTGGCCACAAAGAAAGGTGGTTCAGATCAATTCTGTTCATACTTAGAAGAAACTTTGGCTGGTATTCCTTGTGATTAGGAAAGTATAAACCGCACTATTTTGGCTTTGGCATTGTCCAGGAAATGATGCTTATAAAACAGTCCTCCCACACTCCTTTCACTGGTACATCCTACTGGTTCCTGCAGTCTGTGAGTCATGGACTACAATAACTGGAACTTATTTATAATTCTTTTGGTTTAATAGCACTTTGTGGACATTATCTTTCACTAATTTGTGCAATTATTTTGTAAGCTTATTTATAGTTTTGGCTTGTGTAATATATTTCAGCAATGAGTATCACAGTTTAAGCCTAAGTTGTGTGGTAATTACTTCCTTTTGTTAAAAACCTTTGAGTAAAGACCTTACTGACTATTTTTCTTGTTGGAATTAAAGATTTCAGAATCATATTTGTATGCAAGATAATTCGGTCATATCTTATGTGAAATTTGCTTTTTATATTTGTTGCCTTTATTTCTTCTGAATTTATCAGTGACTAAGTTTTATTATGTCTTTATCAAAATACATTAAAGAAAAATTATTCACTTTTCTGTCAGGTAGTCTAGAATTTACTACTAAAGATTTATTTCTATGACAGAAGGCAGCATGCTCATTATCATTTAGAAACCAACAAATATTCATGGCCTTATCATGGATTAGTAGTTAACATATTCAGCTGTGGTATCTTCATCTGTGAGAATTTATTTTATTTCAAAACAAAGTATGTCCCCATAAAATAAGGCTATAAGAATCTGGAAACATATCAGTTAGAACCAAACCCAGAATGGATGGTTTCTGAGCAATGCAAGAAATGAAAATATAAAGCAATTGTGGCCTCATGCCACAGAAACTTCAGGGCAGAAACTTGGTGAGAAACTTGGTGGTCTGATTTGTTGTAGTTAAGGTCC
>JANHFY010023250.1:0-15311 GCA_027560095.1 Chloroceryle inda
GGGGGGCGGGAGTGTGCCTCGGGGGCTTCAAATCCATGTAAAGTGCAGAGATCAGCCTGACAGGAGGTATGCGTAGTGTAAACCTCCAGGGTTGTACTGCCTGCACTTAACCAAGGCCGAACCGGGTCGGAGGGGGAGTTAGGAGGCTGGCCAGAGGCGTGCTTTGAATCTTGTGCTGGCAGAGGAGGCTGTGCGTTGGGATCTGCAGGGCCAGCACTCGAGCTGTCGTGGTGCAAGCACACTTGTGTCAGCAGCCCTCAGAGAGGGTTAAAAACCAACAAATGAAACAGTTGAAAAGGAGGTTAGAAAACAAAACAAAAAACCACCTGAGCATCATCCTTGCCCATGGTTTGGATGCTTTACTGGGAGGTGCAGAACTGGTCTGTATGGGATGGGGAGGTGGTGAGTGTTCTGCCACAGCAGCTGGAAGCAGATGTGCTCAGGGGCAGGGAACAGGCATCTCTTCAGTTCCCAGTGTGGACACAGCCACTGGATCTCCCCGGGAACTGCTCGTGAAGGGGAGAGCGGGAAGATTCTGGGCCTCTGTTTATGGTTCCACCCACATCAGCTGGGCCTTTCCATGCTCAGTCCAGTCTCCACTCTGCAGTGGGCCTCACACGCTTGGTTCAGCCTTCAGCTCTGTCTTCAGTCGTCCCTCTGCCAGTGTCCTCACACTCCAGGCCTGACCTCGCCTTTCTTGTGTGCCTCCCAGCCTAGGTTTGGCCTCCTGTTCTGTGGCGGGCTTCCATTCCGAGTCACAGGCTCAACTCAGCCTCCACAGTGTGCCTCCCACTTGGCTGTGGCCCTTCACTCCCAGTTCAGCCTCTGCTATGGATTTGGCCTCCAAGCTCCCTTTGGTGTCCCACTCTTGGTTCAGTCTTCGCTCTGGGTTCACCCTCCCAGCTGGATCAGCCTCCTGCTTTGCAATGGGCCTACAAAGCTCAGTCCGGCCTCCGCTTCCTCGTGTGCCTCCTACCCCCATTTTGGTTTCCATGTTGTAATTGGTCTCCCACCCTCTTTCTGGCACCCGTTCATCAGTGGCCCTCTGCTCCTGGTGGTCACACCTCCCCTTCTGTGCCCTGCTATGGGTCATGACTCTCCCTTGGCCTCCCAACAGCTCTGTGTTGGTCTCAAGTGTGCAGGGGCCCTTAACTCTTCCCGTTTTGACCTCCCATCTGCAGAGGGCTCCAGGTCTCATCAGGTTGGCTTCCATGTGGAGTTTTGGCCCTGCTCCACAACAGGCCTCCCACCATCATTCCAGTCTCCTGTCTTTATTTTGCCACTCCACTGCAGCAGTCCTCACCCCTGGTTTTGGTCTCCCATTTTGTGGTGGGCTTCCCAGAATCAGCCTCTCCTCTGTGCTCAGCCCCCATGCTTGACTTGGCCTCTCCTCTGCCACGGACCTCCCTTGGTCCAGCCTCCTCCTGGGAGTTCTCACTTCAGCCTCCCTCGCTCAGTTTGGTTTCCACCGTGTCCAGCCTCCCAGGCTGTGGGGCTTGCTCAGGGCCCAGTGAGGCCATGCCGTGCCTCGAGCACGGGCTGGCATCACGCACTTGGCACTGGGGGGGACACGACACAGGGCTCCAGGGCAGCGGCTGGCACCGGGGCTGATGTGCAGGACATGGCCCTGGCACATCTTGGGGCTCTTTTCCTGCATGATGTTGAAATAGGTCTGTGCTCCTTGTAGGCATCGAAGCTGGAGAAGCAGAGCAGCGTGTCCGAGAGCGACTACGACAACCCCACCACCCCTCTGGAGCTGGAGGAGGCCGGGTAGGTGCCACAGAGCGAGGGCACAGCTCCGGGCTGTCGGAGGATGAGGAATTGTGTGAGCAGCCACTTCTGCCCAGCAGGGCCAACCTCTGCTTCGTTCCTTTGCAGGTCAGGCCGGAAGGGCCGGCAGAGGAGCGTCATTTGGCAGGGAGAGGGATCCATCCCTGAGGATGCTGACACAGCCCCCAGTTCCAGTTTGCCCAGTACAGAAGATGTGATTCGGAAAACTGAGCAGATCACTAAGAATATCCAGGAGCTGCTGCGAGCAGCACAAGAGAACAAGCATGACAGGTAAGGCAGGAGGGCCAGAAAAGCTCCTGAGTTTGTGACAAAATTAAGAAAACTCTTCAGGTGTTTTCAGAAGTCCAGCCACCACCCTCCACTGGTTTCACACCTGCAAAATGGGTGGCTTTGTGGTGCTTCTGGGGTGACAAGTGAGCAGCACAGGTGCTCACAACACCCGCTCCATCCAAAAAAGCTGTCGCAGTCCCCTGCGAGCGGGCTCTGCCTGCAGCTGGGACAGAGAGCAAAGTGCTTCTGAAGTCCTGCTGCAGTCAGAGTCGTGGTTTAGATTTAAAACAAACGTGTTGCAGAGAACGTGGACAGAGTTACTCTTAGATCATCTCTGTCCTTAGATAAGGGCACTGCAGAGGTGGAAGAGTGACACCAGGTCCGGTTTGGGGGAAAAACTGCGAGGACGGGGAGAATTTGGCTTTCTTACTGAAATGTTAGTACAGAGAATGTACCAGCGAGAGCCATTTTGAGCTGTTGGGTTAGACAGACACCACTGGGTAAGCAGGAGGCTGTTCATCAGCACGTCAGGCAGCACAGAGCTTCGGCTCTCTCGGGGAGCCTCTGGCCCAGCTCAACAATTAATTTCCAGAGTAGCTGTGAGCAAGTAAAAGTGCTCCTGCCCCTGACCGATCATCAGGTGGTGCTGCTGCACAGCTCCTGGAGAAGACTGGAAGTAAGAGCTACGTCTTCCCAGGCGTGACCATATTTAGGTCAGAACAGCTTTGCTCTTGGAAGATCTCAACCTGCAGACTGGCAGTTCTTACCTTCTGCCTCCCACCCCTGCTCCGTGCCCGGCGTTGCCGGGAGAAGCGTCTCGCGCTTTGTGTTGAGCGCTCGCTTCCTGCCCTGCCCGGAGAAGTGCGCAACAATGGGGCCACTTCTGTGTGTTTCCCTTCTTGTACCCTTCTATTTTTAGAAGGCAGAGCGCCCGGCCTGGCCGCTCCTCCCTCCGAGCGGCGAGTTCTGAGGTGGCTGCGCCGAGCCCGGCGCCCTCATCTCTAACAGTTTCCTCTGCGATCCCTTCTTGCTTTTTCTCAGAGAAGCAACAGTAAGAGAAGCTTTAAAAGACTTGGGTTTTCATGTTTATCACAGTTTAGAGTATTAGAATTGGTTTGGTTTTTTTTAATAGTGAAATAAACAGTGCAGAGTAGTCAGCTTGTGCTGTTAAATCAAGTAGCTATCTAAATAACTTGCTCTTTTTTCTCTCTTCCATACGACGCGCGGAGTGGGGCGTTTGCCAGTGCTTAAATGAGTAGAGTCCTGCAAAACACAACTGTGAAGCTGCTGTTCTTTGTTTTCCTGTTCCCTGGCTTTGTCTCAGTGTGCTGAGAACCGCCCAGCCTGGGACAGGCAGGAGATGGAGCAGGCTGGTGCCACCGTGCTCTGCCTGCAGCAGGGCAACGCATCCCTGACAGAATGAGATACTTGGGGATATGTTAACACACCTTCCAAGGCAGATGGAAAATCACACTCTGCATTGATAATTGGAGAGTAATAAGATGCTGCAAGAGTATCAGCTATTAATGAAACACCTTCTGTCTTTCTTTTTTTCTTTTTCCTCACTCTCTTCCATTCCTCCTCCTGCGCTCCGCTGGCCGAGCAGACCGTTGGCGCGTGCGGGCACGCTCCAGCTCGGAGCGAGCCTCGGCCGCTTCAGCGCGCGGGTTCCCTGGGCTGAGAGCGCTCCCCTGCAGCCCCTGACCACCCGGCAGCCCGCTCCGGCCTCCTGGTACTCTGGCCTCTGTCCCTGTCTCCCAGGCACAGTGTCCTCTCTTTCTCTTTGCTGCCTCTTCCCCTCACACTCCCTCTGCACAGGGGTCATTGCAGGCCATGCATGAAATGCTTCGGGCAGTAACGGACCTGCAGGTAGCTCCTGCAGAGAGCTCTTGCCCCCTCAGCTGGAGCTCCCAGTATTGATTTAATGGGGACAGAATCCCAGCCTGGAACTGTCTCTAGAGGAAAAGATTTCAGGGTTCCCAACACGTGACGTTCACACCTGACAGCTTAGCTCTCAACTGCCTGTACAACCGGTGTGGCGAGCGAGATCACTTGTGTCTTGAGTCGAGGAAGCAATAGATCTGTTTCCAGAGTATCTCCCAGCCTGCCCAAGATATTGTTTATTCATAAATAAAATGGACTTAAGTGAAACATTCAGAACTTCCCAAGCTCTAACTCGAGGCGTTACTGCCGGTGACAGCTGTCAGGACTGGAGAAGGAGGTTACCTCAAGTTCCTGCTTAATGCTGGAGCCTTTTTCCCAAGCTGTCTCTATTTGAATATCTTCTCGATGTTTTACTGGGGTGGGTGGAAACTCAGGAATGCATCAGCTTGTCTCATGAGCTTGCAGCGAGTGCTCAGACTGCAGAACAGAGCCATTCCTCCCAGACACGCCGTGAGCTTTCCAGCTCACCTGGAGGTCACGCTATGAAACAGGTGTCGTTGGCCTTGCTCTCTTTCATTCGAGTTACTCTCGGGGCTTTCTCTGCCCTGTTTGTGAAGGGTTTAATCAGCAAACGGGCTGTTTAATGAGGTAGGGTGCTGCTCAGGGTGGCTTGTAGGGAGCAAATTAATTGTTACTAGCAGAAGGGGAATCAGTGAACTTGGGAGACTTCTCTCCACTTCCAGTTTATTTGGGAGAACTCAAGTGATGCCAGACATACAGAAATACCCCCCTTTAAAGCAATTTTCCTGCATTGCCCAAATGACCCCAGTGTGTTTCTTCTTTCTCGGTGCCTTTGCCAAGTGCCCTGGTTTTGCCCTTTTGCTGTTGCAAGGTGACTGCACAAATCCTGACTGAGGGGTTGGGTTTTTTTTGCTTGAAAGCTCATTGATCTACCATCATCCACAGATGCTGAGTAGTTTTCTCGAATGCTGTTGCTTTGTGATTCTGTTCCTTGAGATTGAATTGTATTAACTAACTCTCACTAAAATTATTGCATCTTTGAAGCTTAAAACTGAGTCTTTGGAAATGAAACTTTGTTGACAGACCACACTAACACAGCTCTTCACAGCAGCTTATGGGGAATGGTTTTAAGATCGATTTTGAGTAGACCAATTTTCATTTGGTGTATAAAAGAAAAGCAAACTCTGAGGACTAAGAGAATCTGCCTTTGTTTTATCAGTTAACAGAATTACTGAGCATTTAGCCTAAAACTTACACGCTGTGAAAGTAATTGGTAGACAGGAGATGCACGTGGTCCATAAGCTGCTGTATGAGGTTTGTGCACTGTTTACCAGGTGTGAATTAATCCAAGAAGGCATCTTGGTGTTCTTAAGTTACCTTCAGGTGATGTTTTACCCTTAGTTAAACTGTACCAGAAAAGGCCATTGCGAGTTGTGCAGGAAGCCTGGGGTGCTCGGGGGCCTCACCTTCATTTGTGATGAGAAAGGGGAGCTAGCACGTGGTGCTGCATCCCTGGCTTCAGCTGACCACAGACTGCTACGGGGATGGCAAGAAATCTCCCAGGTGTCCTCGGGGTGCATCTCCACAGCAAGCTCCGGCTGCTGGCCCGGGTTTGTTGTGGGCATCGCTCTGCCTGGCTCGGAGCTGGTGGGTGGAAAGCTGCTGGAGGACAGGCTGCAGGCTGGGCTGCCAGGGCTTGGGGTAGGGCTTCTTGAGTTTATGGTGTTTTGGTAACTTAGGTACAAAGAGGTTTGGTTTGGTTTGGTTTGGTTTTCAAAGGCTTCTACTTTGTAACTCGCCCATGGAAAAGTGCCAGAAAATCACATCACTTCAGGGGTGTAGACAGGAGAGGCCTATAAATACCAGTACTTGGCTGTCAAATTGTTTTTAAGAGTTGGGATGGCCAAAATTTAACTCTGAAATGCAAAATCAATTGAAACACCTTTTCTTTTTCTAAAAAGAACAAAACAAAACTTTTCTACAGAGACTAATGGATATTTTTAGCTGCTTAGATCCTTAGCAGTTTAAAAACTTCTCTTTTAGCAATCTGCTTTTGTGTCTCTTGCTGTAAGCAGAAAAAGCTCTTCAGAAACAAATGGAGAGTTCCCTAAAGTGGCAGTGAGTTAAACTTCCTCGGATCCCAGCTGCAGAGTGGGGCTTTCTAATCCCCCTTTGATTGTCAGTACAGCATTGTGAGGAGGGAATTTGCTTTTCTCAGAGCACCTCTGTATCACTGCATTGGGTTTAGGTATTCTCAGGCTGTAGAATCTGACTTTCCTTTGAGCCTGACTCGGATGAAGCAGTTTGCTCAGGCACACATAACCATCATACACTGGTATGTGCACATCAGCCAGAAGGAGCTGAGTGGTTCTCTGTACAATTTGGAGACAAATCCCAGCATTTAAATAGTTGGGCGGGGGGAGGTTGTGAAATGCAAGCGTATGAATCAGTGTGCAGTTAACAGTCACAGACACGTTTCCATAATGACATACAAATAGAGCCTTTTCCTGAGGGTGTTTGGTGTAATAGGTGTGGGCAATTACTCCTTGGAACCAATGCCATCAAAGAGTAATGAAAACTTAAAGAGTTTTGTACTCTGAGTTCTTGCTTTTCCTGAAGCCACGTAGTTACAGATGAACTTGTGCTGGGGGGTGCTGAGGAGACGTGAGGAGTCACCACATGGTGTGTGGCACCAGCTACTTCGGTTGCCTTCAGTGCAGCCTCTAAAGATATTTTTAGAGTGTATCAGGGGTTTTGTTACTCGCTTCTTTTTAGAATAACAGCCGCTGACGAGTGAAATCCAAGAGGAGAGGTGTCTGTACGTAATGAATAATACATGGCATTGTTTTGCAGCTATATACCGTGCTCCGAGAGAATACATGTGGCAGTAACAGAAATGGCAGCCTTGTTCCCAAAAGTGAGTACCTTCCAGCATTAACATGGCTTTGGCCTCCCTCCTTCCCTTCAGGAAACAAAACCCAAGAGGTGAAAGTAGGGAGAAATAACCAGATATGTCACACTGTGCATCTTTTGGGAAGGGCCTGATGCGTAAACCTTTATCTTTACTCTTGAAGTGAAAACTCTCAACATTCTGTGCAGTTCCTCCAAAACTGGAGGCTACTTGCAGCCAGCCCAAGGAGTCATGGGGCTGTATGGGAATCTTGCTAGATGGCCACTCACAGGATTCCATTTGAGTGCTGCTGCCTGGATTTCTTACTTACCAGTGTGCTTAGGTCTGTTCCCACCTACCAAAGCAATCTGCTTCTCCACGGCACATTTTGGGAGTGAAATCTCCATCACTAAGCTTTTGTCAAGTGTTCAATACCTCTCTAAAACTGCCAGGAAATTCTAACGCTGTCGTGCCCGCCCGAACCGATTGTGCTGTACACGCTGTACCCCGAGGTCAGCGAGGACAGGGGCTGGATGGCAGCAAACGGGCACTAGAGAGTGTGTGTGAGTAATGTCCTAACCGAGAGCGTGAAGCGCTGTTCCCTCCGCGCTGCCTGGCAGCCGCCTGCAACATCCCTGTGGTGAGGGAGGAGAAATTCCAGGAACTTTCATCCACCCCTACCCCGTGTCTCTGCAGCAGCTCAGAGAAGTCTGTGCAGACCTCTGGGCCCTAGCAGCAGGACTTTTGTATTTAAAGAACACTCACAAACTGCTACTGGCCGATTAAAAGCGATCCCGAAACGGTTCCGTTGCTTTGTGTAATTCAACTTCTCCTTCCCCTTCCCAGAAACCCAAATCCGAGCTGGTAAGGACTTCTTTGCGTCTGCTGACATCTAGTGCCTACAGACTCCAATCCGAGTGCAAAAAAACCCTTCCCGTGGAGACGTGCCCCACGACCGACATCCAGCTGGTGACGCAGCAGGTCATCCAGTGCGCCTACGACATCGCCAAGGCCGCCAAGCAGCTGGTCACCATCACCACCAAAGAGAACAACAACTGAGCCGCGCTCGGCCCTTTAGCCTGGTTTTAAAGGTTGGGTTTCCGTAGAGGTGTGGAACTATTCCAGTTTTTATGAGGAAAATGAAAGGGGCAAGAAACTTTTTTTTTTTTTTTTAAAACTCAGTATTATTTTTTGCATGTTTTTCTAACGATTTTATGATTAATTTAACCCACTGCCTTACGCCGTGCCTGTGTTGCCAGTTTAGTTACAGAGAATAGCATGTTGCAAATAGCTGTGGAGCCAATGTCCCGTCCCAGCGTTGTACCCAGCTCTTGCCACAGGTCTCCTCGGGGCCACCTTTGCTTTCAGGAGCTGCTCGCGGAGCTCTCGCTGACCTCACCGCGCACGTCAGAGGGCAGAACCTCACCTCTGCTCCGTCCCTCCCGGAGCCTCGCGCGACCCGACGCCGCTGACCGGGAGACCCGCAGCCCAGCGGGCTCCGAAGGCTCCAGGACCGTAACTGCCAACCAGCAGGAGGAAGGTTGAGTAAACCCACCGTTATCTGTTCCCATATCAACTGTTGTGCAATAATATGTTTTTAGTTTGCTAAAACAATAGTCGTCGTGGGCATCTGAGCTTATTACGTGTAACTATACAAGGTTTTTGTCACTTTATCTGTTTTGGAAGGAATTTGAAACTTAATAGTTACTTCTTTTAGTTGTCACTATGCCATTAATATATGCTTGATGTTACTTTAGGGCATTAGTGGTGAAAATGTTACCCTTTATTTCTGATTTAATTCATTTTTAAGTCTCCTGTTGAATTTTACTGCCACCTTCAAGGCACCATCTTGTTTGCAGCAGCAGTGCTCGGTAACTCAAGATGCAATCTCGCTAAAGATTTCTGTAAGGATTTAAAAAAAAAAAAAAATCAAACAAAAAGAAAAAAGTTACAAGAGTGCCAGTGTAAAAGCAGCTGGGTCTGCCATAGCATATAACCTCTGTACCTCAACATATCCAAATGTGAAAAGATATTTCTTTTATCCAGGAAGTTTTATGCAAGTCTTTCAAAATTTTACAAGCTACTCGTGGAATAACCCAGGCTACAGGCTGCCTGGCAAGTGGATGGGTCACAAACATCAACGTCTTGTCAGGTTTTCTCCTTCACAACAGCTCCACAAAGATGTCAGTCCATAATTTCAAAAATGAGAGTTTTCAGAGTCTAAATTCCATGGGGGGGATGAATCAGATTTATTTGGCCTCTGCCCACGTTGTTGTTTTCAAGGAGTCAGCCGCAGCCGTCCAGCCACCAGGCACTTCCCGTGGTCATGTAGTGAAGAGCGGAGCTATGGGGTGGCAGTGGTTGGTGGGAGCTCTAAGACAGCTTCCCCAGAAGGCTTTGCCTCGGGAGCGGCTCGCTGCTGTCCCCCAGACCCCTCTGCTGCGGGTGGTCGGCCAGAACCACGACCCCTTCGAGGCTCTCTGGAAAGCTGCCATCTTTAGGTGAACAAAAGTTCAGTGGCTGGTTCCTTTTCAACTCGTAGTGTGTTTGTAGGTACTGCCCTAACACGGCTGGATTCCTGTGGGCTGCTCTTAGCTCCCTTCTTCAAGTGGTGCAAGCTTGAGGGAGGGAAGGGAGAGAGTGGATGACAACCCGGTAAATTCATGTTCTTCACCATGGATTTTATTTCCTTTCTGCGCTTCCGAATTCCAGAGCTGTCTCTGCACTCACAGGAATGCAGACAGGCTGGGATTAGAGTTGCAGAAGACATTTGTAAGAATAATGCTCCTGGCAATTGCAAACATCGATGATTCTAGGAACCGATGCGTCAAGTGGCATCACGGGAAGGCAGCGGGTGGCATTTTTAAATCTCTCAGGACACCACCGTACGCTTCTCTAACATATCGAACCCCACTTCCACAGCAGGGCCACGCTGAGTTCTGTGCTGTTATCAGTTATTCAAACTTGCCTCTGTGCCAAAGCTAACAGACTCTGATAGCTGCCAGCCCTTGTTCCAGCTGCACCAGCTCCACCTTTCCTCAACTCAACTGTTTAGCTCGGGGGACGGCCTAGCGACAAAACCCGGGATCGATTCCCGCTCCCTCGCTCGGCGTTCCTGGTGACGGAACCGACCTTCGTCCGGGGTTGGTTATGGTCACACTGTCATCCCTCCCGAGCCCCGGTGACTGGGCTGCCAGAGGGGCCCTTTTCTGCTGTTCTCAGCCAAACACAAGTGGTCAGAGCAGATGCTGATGTGCGACGTCAGCTCTTTGCACAAGCGGCTTCGACACCAACAGCGGAACTAAAGCATGGTACGTAGATGAGCCCCGAGGTCACGCAGCACTGCGGGGCAGAGGAATTACAGTACCTGAAGTAACAAAGGTGTTTTTTTCTGTTATGACCAGATCTCCTCTTTTTTTCCCCTGTAAACAAACTTGCTCTTTCTTTACAAAGTGCTGCCTAGGAAAGAAAGTTGGGGTTTTTTGCCTTTTTCCAAAACTTGTATTTATCAGTGTCTGTCTGTACAATATTTTTGACATAATCTTTTGTTTACAGTATTACTATAAAATGTTAAAATCCTTTCAAGTGTGCCAAATTCTTTGGGGTTATTTGCTAGTTCTGTAAAGAAAAGATCCTGAAAAAGGTTCCTGAGTCTCGACGTCGCCATAGGTCATGGCAAAGCCACCGTTACTTCAGGAGTTCCGTGATTCTTTGAGGTTCTCTTTCCAAGCCTGCAGCAGCAGTCAGTGCTCGTGCCCCAGCTGTAAAGGACAGGGCTCCTCAGGTCCACGCTGCCTTTGGGTAACTGTGGAGCTAATGGGATCAAAACAAAGATGGTCACTAGTGCGTGGGCTCTGCAATTCATCTTCTGCACGCGGGGTTCAGCACGCAGGGGTGCAGAGCATGCTCCGAGCAAAGGCAGCAGTAACATTTAAGAGCTGATGCTCCAAAGCAGTGACACCCCTCCCAGCTTTGACTTCAGCAGCAGCCGTCTAATAAACGACAGAGGTGAGCGACTGCAGCGTAGCTCCGTTTAATACGAAAACTACGCTCTGGGCTTGTGGTTTAGGGAGGGTTCCTCAACTTCAGCTTCATTTTCAGAGCTCAGCAGAGCACAACAGGCTGGAGGGACACTGAGCAGCTCAGAGGTGCTGTGCCCGCAGCCTTAACACAGCTGGGAATGCTGAAAAGAATGGGAAGGACGTTTAAGGCAGTAGCAACAGCTCTGCCTCAAAGATTATGTGAAAATCAGGGCCTAAAGCATCCATCTCAGCAAAGGAAAAGCCACGGATGGGAGAACTCGAGCTCTGTCAGAAATGGCACCAGAGGAAGGAAGGGGCCTGGTTCCCTCAGCGCCGGTACCTACCCTGCTGCGGTACCCGCGCTCGGCCTCCTGCCGCACCAGCTCCTCGCTGCGCTGCCGGGCTGATCTCACCTCCTCCTCCCGCTGGCGCTGCTGCTCCTCCTCCTCTTGTAGGCGACGCTCTGTCATCTGGGCAGAGGGGATGGGGCTGGTAGGGCGAGATCAGGGACGGAGTGGGAACCCAGCTGTGCCTGGAACCCAGCCCTACCTGTGCCTCCAGCTCCCGCCTGCGGGCTGTCCTCAGCTCCTCCTCCTGCTCCTCCTCTCGCCTCGTCAGTTCTTTCGCCTCTTCGAGTTCTTTAATCAGCTGCTCTCGATATTTTATAGACTCTTCTTGGGCTCGTCTGTTTGACTCCATCCTCTCTTGGATCTGGCGTTGTCTCCCTGCAAGGACCTGGGGGGAGAGAGGGGATTTAGGAAGAAGTCAAGAAAGGGGCCAACCTTAGAACCAGGGGAATCTCAGTGCGGGTGGTTAAACTGGTCTCAGAAATTGTGCTGGGCAAGCAGAAAAGCTCTGCCTTGGGACCTGACTGAAGGCTGTAAACCCTCCAGAGGGTGGAGAGTCACAACCAGAACAGTGGCTTCACCCAACCCCGAGAGCCACCACCTCCTCAGAAAGGGTCATCACCTCCTTCATCAGGCGATCTCTGGCCTTCTTCTCTTTGTCCCATTCTTCTTCCCTTTTCTCCCACATTTTTTTAGCTTCTTCTCTAAAGGAGAGAGGAAAAATTCTCTCAAAGGTGCTGCAAGGCCCAGCAGAGACCGCTTTCCAACATCCTCTTTCACAGGCCAATTAACAAACCGAAGCGGAGCTCCGCCAGCCAGGCAGGGACGTTCAGCACGCGCTGTCTCCTCAGATGATGTTCAGAGGCCAGCAGACTCACCTGAAAATAGTCTGTAGCTCTGCTTCCCTCTCCTTTTCTAACTGGAGCTGTTCCTCAATGACCCGTTTCATCCAGGCGACATCCGCAACGGCTCGCTCTCGGCGGGCGGTCTGGCGGCGCTGCTCCTCATCCTCTTTCTCGAGGAGGGCTAATAAGATTTGCCTGTCCATCTCCTTCAAAAAACCATAGATGAATAACTCTCCAAAGGCTCCCAGCCGCTGCCAGTTGCTGGTTATGCTGCTTAGTCTGCCACCTTCTCCATCCCCAATGTGCTCCAGCCCTGTTCACAAGCTGACGGGGCTGCCTAACTAATTATCCACAGGCATCGCAGGCAGACAAATAAATAATGCACAAAGACCAAGGTTCTTCAGCACACCTTATCTATACCGTATGAATGGAGGAGTACTTTCTCTTACCAGCTCCTCTTGTATCTGCTGGGCTCGTCTCTTTAACTGGGCATCGCACTGATGCCTCAAAAACCGACTGGAGGGGGGAAGACAAAAAGAGAAAAAGAAACCATTCAAACTGAATCCAAAGCCTCATGTTACTATACAGCAGCTCTCGAGAAGGTACATCCATGACAAGAGCCACCTGCTACCGCGAGCGGAAAGAGTAACGTCACCAGTGAGCTTGCTCACTGGCTGTTCTGAACGTCCATCACAACCCAAAATAGTCACACCCGTGCGACTGGCATTATCTCCTCGAGTACCATCGGGGATGTAGGAACAGGTTCTGTCCAAGCCCTGCTGAAACGAGCTACACTCGATCTCGTACCCAAGCTCTTTCTTCTTCCGGTGCTCTTCCATTTGTTTCCTTTCTTCTTCCAAGTTCTCCAGCTCCCACTGCTGCTTTAATAAATTCTCTTGCTCTTTTTTCAGCTTTTTGGCCTAAGAGGGGAAAACAACAACCAAGGAAGAGCACATCAGAGAGTCAGGACATCCCAGAGAGAGCCTTTGTACCAGAGCTCGTACCCTGCCCTGCTCCTCAGCAAAGAAATATTCCACACTGATTTCATTTGCGTACGAGGGACACTGTGAGGAGCTCCAGATGAAAAAGCCTTTTGACCCAAACCTGTCACGCTCCTAAATTTCTTTTTCTCACCTGGTGCAGCACAAAAAGGTGCTCCTATTTCAAGAGGAGCAAGCAGAAGCTACTGGAATGCAGTTAATATTCCAGTGCTGAGGGGAGAGGTCTCCACCCACCGCTAACAGAAACTGTCACAGCTTTGTTCCAGATCTAATCTTGTGGAAACCCGGAGGGAAGGGGTCAGTGCTGCTGTATTTCCACGTGAAACCATTTCCCTCTCAGATGAGAAGAAAACAAGATTACCTCTGTTTCCTGCAATTTCAGTTCTTCTATTTGTTGAAGCAACGTCTCTGCCTGCTGTTTCTCTTCCAGCCGACGCTTCTCTTCCTCTTGTCTCATTCTTTCCAGCGCTTCCCGTCGTGCGATTTCGTATTTGTTTTCATAACGTTTTTTCTCTTCACGTTCAGCCTCTTCTTGCTTTTCGAGTCAAAACAAAACATGGCATTTGAGGTTAGGCTAACGCAAAGAAACAGCCTCCAGCTCAGGAAATCCCCGCATCGACCCCCTGCAAGCTGACAAGCATTGGGAAAACATGGAACAAAAGACACGAGGAAGGAAGATGTGGTCAAAGCCAAACTACCTGCTGACCACTGTCTGAAAATGGCTCTCAGCCTGTACAGGACTTTGCAGGAGCCTGCGCAGGTCAGATGCGACGCACAGGCAGCCTCACAGGCACACGTTGTCTTACTACAACCTACATGATCGCTGTAGTTACTCTGAAGTCTGGTTTTGGAGGCCTTTATTCCTCTTTCACATCAAAATCCCCGAGTTGCCCTATCTAGGAGGTGGGCGTTCAAATGCTGAGCTGCTGCCGCTTTGCGCTGGCTCTGCGGTGCCACTTGCTGAGCCCCAGTGATCCTTCAGCACTGGGTGCTCTGCGAGACGGACAGCGTGGAGTTGTTACACCCCCAGGAACAAAGGCTCTTTAACTCATCCTGCCTGCTCGCAGCTCCCAGACGCCACAACTCCCCCGTGGCTACAGGAACGAGCGCAGTGACCTTACACCTCGGGTCCAGGACCGGTGTGAGGACACAAAGCAGCAGCCAGCTCCTGTTCCCTCCTCCTGCGAGCTGTGTCCGTGCGGGAGGGCGAGCTGGCTGCCAGCCGGGTCAGAAGGCACAGTGTGTCACATCTCCACCTGCTCGCTTTTCAGGAGTCTGCCCTGGTGACCAGTAACACCAGGGCTGCCCCAGTGTACCTTGTTTTTTTCCATTAGCTGATCGCCCCAAGCCTCCGTCACGTGCTTCCCGTGCAGCTCGGACTCTACCTGTAGACACAACAGGTGGCATTAGTGCCAGCGGCTCCCCTGTCCCCCGGGATCTGACGGACTCTCTGAAGCACCACGAGCCCTGAAGACCCAGCAGGATTTGCCTGTGCAGGGGTGGGCTCGTTTGGGTGCCCTTAGGGCCCACCAGGTCCGAAGCTGAGGCACAATGCCAGTGCCCATCCTGGGAAGCACTCCAGTGACGCTGAGACCGGAGCTGTGGTGGTCGGCAGAATAAAGAGGCAGCGCCCCAGACCTGGTGTGTACAGCTTGAAAAAGCACCTGAGATATTTACATTGTGGGCACTGAAAACCTGCTCTGAGCCAGAACAGCTTTCTGGCTGCTGTTGAGAGGTCTCCTTCCGCAGTTAAGCCATTTGATTTCCTCGATTTTTGCTTATCAGAAGTTAGGGCAATTGCTGTGATTCAAGAGGAATGACAACAGTAGATACAGGATGGATTCCGAGTTAAAAACTGGTTTAATAAATGTAAGGCAGCAGGGACTAAAAAGAGTTACGTCACCTCCCGGAGCTCAGCGTTGTTTTTCTTCCAGTGCTCATAGAGCAGCTGCTCAGCAACCTGGAAACATGAGAGTTGGTTTATATCAGAATACAGGAAAATACGAGGTACCATGGAGACAGTTGGATTGGAAAAGACCTTTCAGGTCATCGAGTCCAACTGTTCCCCAGGGGACACTGACCCCCATGACTAGACTTGTGCTCCAGCCTCTTCCCCAGCTCTGTTGCCCTTCTCTGGCCATGCTCCAACCCCTCCAGGTCCTGCTGGGAGTGAGGGGCCCAGAACTGACCCCAGGATTCCAGGGGCGGCCTGCCCAGTGCAGGGGGACGGTCCCTGCCCT